>SNQJ01S0064649.1:0-11306 GCA_010110895.2 Picea sitchensis
TCATTACCAATTGGACTTTTTATATCCTTCCTTTCTTGCATCATTTCTTTCTCGGCCTCTTGGGGTGGGTTGGTTCTTTGTCTATGCCAATATTTGGGCTAGCATGCAGTTGTTGACATCATCCAATGGTATCTTTATTGCCCTTTGAGGTTTTGGGGAAAGACGGGTGTTGGCTCCTTCCCTCTGAGCCCTTGATTATTTTATCTAGGTCAATTAGAACGGTCCCTGTGTCTAGTTCTCTTATCTCTTCTTTTCTTGTGGGTGTTTAGGGTCAACTATGATCCCCTCTCCCGCTTTCCTTATTTAATCTTATGGTTGACACGGGTTCTCTTCTTTGCATGTGAGGGGTGAGGAAGAGGGTTGCAATTGAGTTGCTTCCACAACATCGAGCCACTAGAGGTTCACATCATAGGTTTCGAAAGAGATGCAATACGGGCAAAGTCACTCTATCAATCTAACACTTCTCCAACACAAAAAAGGAAAATGGAAATGGTGATGGATGAGGCCAAGGTGTTAAGAGCCCATACCTCCAATCAACAAATCAGATAGGAGTTTCAGGAAAGGATTGTAGACTCGGGTTTCTCCAAATCAAGGGATAGCAAAATGTTTTGTGCAATGGATTTCTACTGGATGACAAAGACCATTACAACACTCTCTTTGAAGGACACACAGGCCAAGTAGGTCAAGCATGAGGAAACTCTGGATCGTATTCATAGGTTGCAGGCCAAGTTCAATATCCTATGTAGAGTTGTTGATCTCAAAGACTGTTTAGAGTATCGTAGATAACATCACAAGGATAAATCCTTCTTCATTTTTTGAGAGGTGGTACTCCTCTTTAATAAATTTAATGCAAAAATACATAAAATCACAATAAAGAAAATGCCTAAGAATGGACCAAGCTTGTTCATAAATTACTATTCACAATGGTAGATATTATATAAGAATGCAAAGGAGTAAAATGAGAAATCTCACAAAACATCATCTCCATCATAGCATAAAGTAAATTAAAACATGTTATTTGGTAAGATAAGAATTAAGGACCACATATGCAGAGAACTTAACATAATATTTCTATGAAAACATAAATGGATTTTGATAGATACACACTTGAAATCTCATGCTTAAAATTGAAAGTTTGAGAGATCAGTAGACATGTGCCCCAAATAGCTATCCAGGAACCTCAAAAAATATATAAATGTTTGAAAAGAGTTTATAATATTCAAAAAATAAAATGCTTTTGTCCTAGCGGATTGGGATGGGATTCTCATGGACCATAAACTAGATGAATGAGACCTAGAACAAAAGAGAAGACACAATTAGGAATTGACCTTTGATATTCACAGACCATGAAAAAGAAAGGTTGGATGATTACTAATTGAAAGGAAATAAAGTAAGCAAAGGCTTAATTAAATGTTTACTCTACTACTATGATGGAAAAAATATCTATTTGTTTGTTGAAGCTTTCTTTATATGCTACTCGGTTGGAGGTTCCCTAATGGTTGTAACTTCTTCTTGAGAATCAGGGTCAATTTTTTTTTTTGTAAGTGAGTATAGATTCTTGTATTACTAAAAGAGATTATGGTACAAAAAGAGGGGGGACTCCCTGATCTGCCAAAACGAAAACCAGACCAGGGGTTTTGGAGTTGCATTTTCTAAGAAAGCAGAGGGGTATGGTTGGGCCGCCACCTTGGGAAACCGACCCAACCCTACCATATCAGTTTAAAGAGCTAAACAAAAACATATATGTAAAAAGACACAACATATAAAAGGAGGTTGACCCTACGCTGAGCAACATAAATTGACCAGTTGTTGACCCGACGCTAGTCCAGGATGATGAGATGTTTTTTGCCTTCATCCTTCCTATCCTTGTTATCATCCCTCTGGACCACTGTGCGGGTCTTTCTGATACAGTTTGGGGCTCCATTCGGGTCTGTTGGCATGATGTCCATGTGATGGATGTAGCGCAAGTATAGGTGGAATTGGGCTGCCATTCGCTCCATATTCTCCTTCTGATCCCTCTGGTCCTCAGCTAGCCGTTTTGTACTGGCCTCCAAGTTGTTGATGCGACTTAGGATCTCTATAAGCAGTTTTTTGTGGTCCCTGTTATACTTTCGGCTGGCCTCTGTCCTTTCAGAGCTCATCTTGCCTATTAACATCTTTGTTCGCCATGCCTCCTCCACCGTTTTGTGGTAGAGGGTTACTCTGGGTTGTGTGTCTCTTGGGTCCCTTATCCAGTCTGCTTCCTGACTCAGTTCCTTCCAAGATTTACCCTTGCGTTTAGTGTTCATTTCTTTCTCCCACCTGGTGATGATCTCTTTTCCCTTTGGTTTGACCAGCATATGAAAGGTGCCCTTGGCTTCTCTGGTCGCTTGTTCCATCCTTGTAATCCTCCGGGGGCTTGTCAGGGGTTCTTTCCCCTGGGAGCTTCTCTTAATGTGAGTTTTCTTCATACGAACCATCTCTGCTGGTTTGTGGTAGTTTTTTCCTTGGAGTCTCCTCCTGTTCCTATCTACACATCCCCAGTTTATGTAGTAGTTCCTGCAGTTTCTCTTTTCTTGTCTGTATTTGTTCCTGGTGCTTCTTCTATTATTGGGTTTCCCCAGCTGCAGGCTCATCCTATCAATCATGGTATGCCCATAGTGGTGTACCTTCCGGTCCTTATTCCCTGTCTCGGTATGTGTGCTCATGATGACCCAGTCGTAACCGCTACTCCATCCCTTGCCCCTGCACGTTGTACAAACAATTGTGCTACTCCCCGTACCTGTACTTGGGTGAGGTGTATCCATACTTGTCCATTGTAACACCTTTTTCCCTTCATCATTGGCGACCTACTGATTACCTTCTTTGCCTTCCCACGAACTACCCTGGTACTTCCTCCTATTGACAGGACCTTGGTGTCGTACCCCCGTCTGTTGTGTGGTCTGATTCTACATTGTAACTTGTGTTCAAGTGATGGGCAATCAGATTCTGCATGGATCCTTCATGCCTACTAGTTAGCTTTGCGTCTCCTTCCTCGGTGTGGTCGTCTGTACTTAGGTTGCCGTCACGGTCTTTTGTCACAAGTTGGATGCAGTCTGTTCTGAACTGACTATTTGGGATGTTACTCCAGGTAGTGTTTAGTTCTGGTCCTTCCTTGCTAACCCCCTCATTAGCGATTATGTCTGCCAGTCCATTTGCCGACCTATGTACTCAACGTAACTCCGCTGTATTCATCGTCTGCAGATGCTCCTGGATTTTTTGCAAAGAGTATGCTAAGCACCAATGCCTCTGAATTTTGCCCAATCTGGTGCCATTTTGGAGTCTCTTCACTGTGTTGATAATCAACGTGGAGTCACCTTCCATGATGGTGTTTGTCATCCTTTCGTGGCTTGGGATCTCGAGACCGGTCTCCAGGGCTCCGAATTCTGCGACGTTGTTGGTTGAGTTTCCCATACTCCCAGCGTATAGCTGGATTATGTTTCCTCACTATCCTTGATTACTCCTCCCATTCCTGTCATTCTTGGGTTTCCTTTTGACGCCCCGTCGAAATTCAACTTGAGGGACCCTGCTGGAGGGGGATTCCAGTTGCACTCACCTATTTGGAGTTGCGGTGGCCGCCTTACTTGAGTTTGGTTGCGCCCACTTTCAGGTGAAAAACATCTAGGATTCGAGAGTCCTAACCTACAAATTGCACTCTTCCCATCTGGCTATTGTGGCACTGCACCGTTTATCTTATCAAGGAGATTATAGTTTCCTTGAGTTTCCCTTCTAGCCAGCTTTCGTTCTTGAAGATGTGTCGGTTCCTTTCTTTCCATATTGCCCATATGATCATCCCCAGAATGAGATTCCAACAAAGGTTCACCTCTTCATTTTCACTATAATTCTCATTCCAGTTATTGATGGTTGTGTAGATGTTTCCTCGGATCTTATTGGACTATCGAAATATACTTGTCGCCCAGTCCCAGATATTTGTTGTGTAGTTGCATTCATTGAGGAGATGATTCATTGTTTATTCCTTATCTTGACAGAGGTGGCATCATGATGGGCCGATAAATCCCCTTTTCCTTAGGTTTTCCCAAGTTAGGATTCGGTTGTGAAGTACTAACCATTTGAAAATTTTAATTTTTGGCCATTGGGGGTTGTTCCAAAGCTTATCCAATTGTTGTGTTGGATCTTCTTGGTCCTGGTCCGCAATGTAATGTCGGACTTCTTTCAAGTTGAATTCCCCACCATCTTTTTGTCCCCATATCGTTTGGTCCTCTTCTTCCGAGACTGCAATTTTCCTTTTCCCCAGTTCCTCCTCCACCTCTTTCACGCTTGTTGTGGTCCGTTCTCTATATTTCAAACTGATATTGTCCCAGATTCTCCATCTGTTGCGATCTGTTTCCTATTTCTAGTAATGGTAGACTTTGGTTTTGCCTTGCGCGGTCATGTCCTGTTGGAGTTCCTCCCTGCCCAGATTTTCCATTATGTGTTCCTGTTGCCAAGCATTGTCCCAGAATCTGGTTGTTTTTCCATTCCTCACTTCCCAAAAGCTGTGTGTCTGGATCCAGGTTTTGTTGCCCCAAGCTAGATTCTATATGGATGATCCCTCCATGGTTCCCCTAAAGCGGATTTGGTCTTGGTCGTTTATGTCCAAGGCATACTTGGCCTTCCAGAGGTTTACCCAATGTGTAGAAGTTTCTTTGACCCATCGCCACCAGAGTTTCACCCCGTATGCGTCGTTGGTTACTTGTGGGTCTTGTAGCCCTATGCCACCTTTTCCTTTTGGTTTGCAAACCTTCTCCCAGGCCACCGAGGCCCATTTTTTCTTTGTTTTCGTTTCGCACCATAGGAAGTCCCTTTGGATGGTTCTTATTTTTTGTAGTATTCCTTTGGGGGCTGGAAATACAGACATCATATAGGTTGGAATTTCTTACAAAACCGTCTTGGTCAATATGAGTCTCCTCGCTAGATTGAGGGATATGTACGTCCAGTTTTTCACCCTCTCCTGTAACTTGTTGATCATTCCCTCCCATGTTGACATTTTGTATGCTTTCTCTGTTAGGGGAATGCCCAATTACTTGGTTGGGAGTGTTTTGCGTTCAAAACCCAAAATATTGGCCAGCTTTCTTTGGATTCTTGGGTTGGTGTTGAAGAAGTAGATCATAGATTTGGAGTGGTTGATCTCGGCCCCCAAGGCTTCACCAAACTCTTCTAAGATTATTTTATAGGTTTTTGCTTCCTTGACTGTGGGTGTGCCATGGAGTAAGGTGTTTTCCACGAACTGTTGGTGTGTGGAAGTAGGGCAGTTTTCGAAGGGTTTGATGCATGTTATTTATCTTGTTGCTATTGTGCTTTTTATGCTTCGACTGAGACCTTCGATCATCAGAATGAAAAGGAAGGGGGAAAGCGGGTCTCCTTGTCAGATGCCTCTCGTAGGCTAGAAAGGTTTAGCTGGGGCTCCATTTATTAGGAGCGAGTAACTTGTCGTGGACACTAGGCTGACAATCTAGCTGATCCAGTGCTGGGTGAAACCAAAGGCTTCTAGAGTCTTGACCATGTAGTGCTGGCTAATTTTTTCATAAGCTTTTGCTAGGTCCAATTGTATTATCATTCCCCCTCTCCTCTGAATTTTCAGGGTGTGGATTAGTTTGTGGGCATGGATGATGTTGTCCATAATTTGTCTTCCTTCCATGAAACCCGCCTGTTCTTGTGAAATCAGTGTGGGTAGGAGGGGTTTCAATCTATTGGCTATGACTTTGGAGATTATCTTGTAAATCACATTGCATAGAGCTATGGGTCTGTATCGGTCAGGGGTCCTGGCTTCATTTTCTTTGGGGATTAGAGTAATCATTGTAGCATTTAGCGCTTTGAGAATGGAGGTTGTCCGTTTGGAGTCCTCCACTACCCTATAAATGTCATGTTTGACCACTTCCCAACAGGATTTGAAAATTTCCATTGTGAAACCATCTGGGCCTGGGGCTTTCCCATTGGGCATCTCTTGGATCACTTGGTCAATTTCCTCCAGAGCAATGGGTTTGTTTAAGTTGTTATTTTGTTCCTCAGTGACTAGACGGGGGATGTGCTGAGTTATCCTTTGGATGGCCTCTGTTCTGTCTTTGTTGGGTTCCTGGGCTATCCCATGGAAGTGGTTTGCCAAAGTATTTTCAATCTCCTTGTGGGATTCTCTCTCGATCCCATCCCGATCCTTAATTTTCAGGATTTTATTGTGGGTTCTTCTGGCAAAGGTTTCTCTATGAAGAAACTTGGTGTTCCGCTCACCTTCCCTTAGCCATCTGATTCAAGACTTTTATCGCCAAAGAGTTTCTTCCTGTTGGCATATAGCTTCCCATTCTTGGGTCATCTAGATCTCTTCCTTTTTTCGATCCTTTGTGTAGCCCTTGGCTATGCATATTTCCTGGAGTTTTCTCATTTTGTTTTGAATATTTTTTTTCTCTTGGTTTATATTTCTGAAGATTTCCTTGTTCCACTCCTTGAACTTATATTTGATGTGCTTTAGTTTCTTATAGAGTTTGAACATCCTTGTCCCTTGCTCTAGTTGTTCCTCCCGCCACCACTATTTGATATTCTCCTTGAAAGTGGGGTGTTCGATCCAAAATTTCTCAAATCTGAAAGGTCTATTCTTCGGTGTGGTTTGGAAGTTTGCTTCTAATTGGATTCGCTAGTGATCAGACCCTCCTGAGAGGAAGATGTTGCAGTCTAAGGTTAACCCCTGCATAATGATAGACTCCGACACCAAGAATCTGTCTAGTCTTGTCGCTACCTGATGTTTATTTATCCTTTTATTGTTCCAGGTGAACTATCCATTGTTAGTTTTGATGTCCACCATCTTCGTTGTGTCTATGAAAATTGATAAATCTTCCGCATCTCTATCCGATCTTCTAGTACCTCCTTTTTTCTCCGCAAGTGACGTGATAATGTTGAAGTCCCCTCCCAGGATCCAGTGGAGGTTGTTGGATCGGGTTTTTAGGTCTTCTAGGTCTAAAATCATTCTTCTCTTTTCCTCTAGCATCTGGGGTCCATACACATTGGTGCACAAAATCACCTCTGTATTTCCAATGATTTGCATGCTAACCGAAAGTGTGTGCCTGGTAGCTTCGGCTGTTATTAGGCTCATCACTTGTGGGTTCCACAAGGTGAGAATACCTCCTGCCATCTGTTGTCCTTCGACCACCACCATCTTGTACTTGCTCCATTGTTTTTTTCTGATCGTTTCCATTTTGTCTGTAGTGCATTTTGTCTCTTGGATGAAATAGAGGTTTGGTTGTTCCTTCCTAATTCTACTTTTGAGGATTCTCTACTTTCGCGGGCTGTTTAGGCCTCTTATATTCTATGTTATAATCTTCATTTAAACATGTGGGTGGGAGTTGGGGAAGAGCTTCTAGTTATTACCTGAGTTTATCAGCAGCGCTCCGAGCTCCTGTAGGGCTACACTGTTTGATTTCCTGCCTTTTGTCCTTCTCTTCTGCTTGGGTGAGAGTTGTGGTTGTCCCTCACTAGATTTGATTCCTAGGTGTCCTATCTCCCGAGGAACATGTATTGGATGCGGTCTAGTTGCTCCATTGGTACGTTGTCTACTCCCTGCCTCTTCCATTGTTCCAATATGTTTGGGAGATATATCCCTTCCCTTTCCACAAGGTCTCTAAGATCAGGGTCCCCTGTGCCTACTTCGCTTGGGGTCATGTCCGCATCTCTGTTTGCTTCCTGCATGGGGGTGTTGGCATCTCTGGTTCCTCCGTCCATAGGAGTTGCGCTACCCCCCAGTTCCTTCTTGTTACTTGGGCTATCTGTGGGCTCATTTGTTGCTTGTTCTCTAGATTCTTGAGCTTTTGCCAATTCCTTTCCTCCTTTTGCCCCTTTATTGGTTTTGTCCCGTACTTTTGTTCTATTCTTAGCCTCTGTGTTGCTCCTTGTTGGGGTTTTACTTGGTTTCTTGTTAGCTTTGTTTCTGTGGTTCAAATTTATAAACCCATCCTCATCCTACTGTGGTTTGGTGCTTTTCGATTCTTGTTTTTTATTGAGAGGGAATTCTCTGATTAGGTGTCTATGTTCGTGACATCTTCTGCATCTGAAGGGGATCTGCTTGTAGTCTATGTTCTGTATCCATTCCTCATCCCTGAATTCCAGACTTATGGCTTCTGGGAGTGCTCTAGACACATCCATCTCTATGCAGATTCTTGTGTAGGATGTATATCTCCCTTTTAGGGTGGCTTCTAAAGTCTTCACATATTTTCCCAGTTTGTTCCCTATTGCTTCGAAGGTAGAGGGTAGCCAGTAATCTAACGACAAGGAGTAAAATCTCAGCCAAACATGTACATTTTTGAAAGTTTCTTTTTCTGGGGAGAATTTTTCTTTCCAGGGCCGCATGTATAGTCCTGTTGAGGCGTGGAAGTATGCCCCCCCCTCAAAGACCTTATCCTTGTCTTCTAGGTTCATGAATACCACTGTGAAAAAACCTTTCGAGCCCAAGTGGAGCTCCACTTCTCCACTTGTCTTCCAGTGATATTTAATCCAGTTGCGCAACGTTCTTTCTGTGGGCCACAAACCCATAAACTTGCAGATTAGTGCATGCGTCTTCATCTGGTCCTTGTAGAGTTGCGTTTGCGGGTCCTCCAGGATTACCTTGGGTATCATTGTTGTTTTAGGTTTACACGGGTTGCGCCCTTCTGCCCCATTGGGTCTCGCTGTTTCTTGCGCATCATTCTGAATTTCTTCAGCTTCTTCCCCCACGCAATCGATTTTTCCTGGTTCCTTTCTTGACTCTTTTTCGGGTTTGATCCCGAGGTTCTTATCATTGGTGCCTTGAAACCTATGCCTCTTGGCCCTTTCCCCCTGTCCACCACTACCTGCTTATATGAGGGAGTTACATTACCCCCCACTTTGGTGCTCATGTTGTCCTCTGCTATGGCCGCGACTGCATAACCCTATCTTGCAATTGCTTGTAGTTGAATAGTAATCATCTAATAGAAGAGAATTAGGGTTAGTTATTTTGACCAAAGCATTCCTTAACCATTGCCAATATAGTCTTGCATGGGGGAAACCATAAGCTCGTGCTTGATTTTGAGATCGAATAACTCATCTTCAATATCCTTTAATTCAAAACATAACTGATGAATTATATCTGCTTGATATTCATTCTTGTTTACATAGTGGACTAACCACTTTTCAACTTCCTCTTGCGAAAATTCAGTTAGGTTGTTAAACTCATTGGCCCATGAAATTTTAAGAGTTTATTGTTGTTCTTGCAACTAATCCTTTGTAAGAAATATATAATACATTATTAAATGTGGACCCTCCAACTCCTTAGTTACATTGACAAGATTGAAGAACAAGTCACTTCTTTTTTAATTGATAACATCACACTCAACAATAATTTTTCGCAAACATTTGATTCTCCTTGACCAACATGCATTTATTTGCTTGAGTCGGACCTTTGATGGAAGATTTTATTTTCTCCAGTGGATATCATTCATGCTTGATATTCTAGCACTGAAAATGTGGACAACTTCCTTGTAGAAATGTTCGCCATTTTCTGAATCTTTTTGGATATATTATTTAAGGTTTAAAAACCTTGTAGAGATACTAGTTGAACTAATAGCCAATTCCCAATAATCAAGGATTAAAGTAACCCTCTTCTTTATCTTACCTCTAACATATTTTCTAATGGTCGTCAATAAACTTGAACCCCCTTTTAGTCTTGAACTTGATTATGGTGCATCCTCTAAAATATCAAACGATCTGATAATGGATATTGGTTCAACAAGCAAGGGTCTAGGAAACATAACACCTTCTAATTATTTTATTATTTTCTTCAATATTAAGTTCTCCTTCTCATGTTCACTAATTTAATATTTCAGGGCGCCCCTTGTGGCATCATGAAATTATAAAACTTTAGAGGGTTTCACTCCTGCTATATCAATTTTAGAGTTCCATTTTTGTGCAACTTTTTTATTTTTCATATCGACCTTTTCAATTTGCAATTTCTTGGAACTTGGGTTAAATGCAACATGGTGCAAGGTAACATATTCTTCTTTGAAAACTACTAGCTCTTCACAAGCCAATTCTTCAGCTAATGTTCTTCTTTCAATCAATTGTTGTTTCACCCAATCGAGCACTCTAACCTTAACATCAACCTCCATCTCTTGAGAACTGACTTCACACTCTTGAACCCCTTGATTCACTTTTTTAACACATTCCCTTTTTCTTTTTCTACTTTCTGAGACTCTATGTGATTTTTCAATACCCCTTTTAGGAGGGTCCTTGTCTCCTCCATCACCATAACTTCCAACAAGGGTTTTCCTTTGTTACCATGAGTTTTTCTCTGAGTTATTGAAGAACGTTTTTGAGGAATATGGGGTGAGCCCAAGTTGCTACTTGTAGTTTTCTCTCTTTGTCCATATTGATCATTGGTATTGACTAGAGTGTCAATATCATCTTGCAACGATGATTGGTGATTTTTAGGGAAATTTCCTTGAGGGTTTTGGTTATCCCCTCCTCCTTCGTCTGATTGTTTTGACTTAATACAAGATGTTCCATAACCAATGGACAACATGTGAGTTGTAAATAGACCATCAGGGTCAAAGTCCTCAAATTTATGGATTTCACTCATTTTAAAGGAATCAAAATAAACAACAAGTTCATCCAAGTGAGAGATACTTTTAATAATAATCTCTCCAACTTTTATAGGTAATGGAATGAGTTGATTTTTCCTTTTTTATTGAAAAGTGAGCCCAACATCTCTATTATTTGCATACCTCAACTATAAATAATTTGTCACAAACACAATGAGGGAGTAAAAAGGGTTTTCCTTGAAATCCATATAATTTGATATGATTGAATTCATCTTGAATTTCAAAAACTCCCTTTATAGTGAGAAAAGTTGTAGATTCTCTTGAAATTCTTTGTGTAGAAGAACCATGAATCATCTTATTGAACGTGGATAGAAAAACACTCTACACTTCGTAAAAATGGTAAGGTTCGGGCCTTATGTCTCTAGAGTGCTAGATACTAGAACTATACTAGACCCTTATAATAATTCACATTTCTTGAACGTGGTAAGTCTTCGAATACATGGTTGTGGACCATAGCACAAATCAAATAAGAAGTCATATAAAACTTATTTGTTTTGTGGAAATTTCCCAATTGAAAAGAGACTTGATTTTAAATAACACGTGCCCAATCAAAAATGGCATTTTTATGGACAGAGTAATGTAAAACATACTAACATACTTCAGAACAATAGTTGTAGAATCTTGAGTAAATAACCATGTGAATTCCTTGTATGGATATTTGAGTGAGCATTCCTCAATATGAGAAGAACCTCC
>SNQJ01S0064650.1:0-17159 GCA_010110895.2 Picea sitchensis
TTCATATATATATATATATATATATATACTAATTTTCCCAAATTTTAAATCTAGTCAAACACAATAAATAACAAAAGGAAAATATGTATATGTATATAATATGTATAGAGAAAATTACCACTAGAATTCATGAGATAATATCTTTATGACTAACAAATATGAATACAAGTTTTTCAATAGTCTCTAAACATTTCAAAAAAAATTCACCCTTATTCATCAGATATGTTCCTAACTAATCCTATATATTTATATAAACCATCCACCATCACTCATAAGACAATATTTTTATGACTAACAATTGACAATTAAACCAGCTAACATTATTTATAAGATAATTTTTTCATAACTAAAAATTACCAATCAACTTTCAACATGGACAAAAATAATTCATATAAGAAACATAGTGCATTACTCATCAAACAAGTTATTGACATAAAACGTCAAATATATGTGGGTCAGATAT
Organism: Picea sitchensis; assembly: GCA_010110895.2. NCBI lineage: Eukaryota > Viridiplantae > Streptophyta > Pinopsida > Pinales > Pinaceae > Picea > Picea sitchensis. The sequence goes on from SNQJ01S0064650.1 coordinate 464, forward strand.
ATCCCTTAATTTGAAGTTATTCAAATGATTACACCTTAAGCTATCTCTTTAACATGAAGAATGAGATTTGAATCTTTTATAAGATTTCAGTGGCATTTTGAACTGATGTATTCACAATAAGAATCATCTATCATCTTGAGTGGAAAAATTGTAAAACAATTTGATGGTAAAACTGCCATCTAGTACAATTTGATTGTACCAAAGGCAAAGAATCTCAAAATCTTGAAAACTGCATGAATTGAAGTTATTGACGAGTTACTTCACCGTCATCCTTGTACCGTTTCAGCACCGCCTTTTTCAATTCTACACATTTTTGTACGAAGTAATCAGTACTCGGTGCATTATTCTAGAGAATAAATTAATTCAATCATATTGCAATCACTAATTATATTTTATTTTAATATGCGAGGGTTAGACGCATTACCCTCTGGCTTGTTCCATATTGCTGCTGCATGAGAATTAAGAGGAGATTCATTATTTGGTTCTGCACAACMAAATAGCTCGATRAGTTTGGAAGACAAAACAATATGAATAAAAAATTACAAATTTGATTCAGATAAAGATTCCGTTTACCTCCCAGAAGGCTCTGAATAGAAAGGAGGACAAGATAAAACAATATGAATAAAAAATTACAAATTTGATTCAGATAAAGATTCCGTTTACCTCCCAGAAGGCTCTGAATAGAAAGGAGGACAGTACGAACATCATATGCAGAGGACCATTTATCCTGTAATCAGTTTTCATTAAGAATCAATGTAAAAAAGGTAACAGATTTCCCAGCAGTATTGCAAACCATACTTGGTTGTTATAGGTGCTTGCAAGTAGCTTTCAAAAGACTAGACACGAAGGGAAAATACAAGAAACAAGCAAAACCTACCTGAAGAATGTCTAAGCATATGTTTCCATCTTTGCCAACATTAGGATGGAAGCAAGGTGTGTCAAATTTCACTTGCGGAGGCTTGAAGGGATAATCCTTTGGAAAACGCAAAGAAAGCTTGTATACCAGACCCTGATAAACAGTATCTTTTCCTCCATTTATGGTGCCAACCCAAGAGAACATGTTATCCGCCTCTGGAAAAGCTGAAATTCCAGGAACACCACAAATCTGAAGATCGAACCAGAATTAGACAATAAAAATTATATTCTGGAAAATAAAATAAAATCACCAAAATATAGCAGGAAAACACGGAAATTGCAAGTCAAATATGGGATTAATATGCACTCTATGTAGGGATTAAATGAATGCTGCATACGCAGTGTATACCGTATTAGGAAAAATGAAGAATAAAATCAAGTTTTGCCTGTACTCTGGTGTTAATAAAAGTGTTATATGCATAACACCAAAAGCAAATCCCAACATCCTCTACTAATATCTAACATTGAAAGATAATAGGACATAAATGAACTGAAAAGTTAAAACGTGATATAAGAATACAAAGTAGCATAATCACAAACTGAAAGAAAGTAATAAGAGTAGGAAAGGTACCATCAATTCCATCAGCTCGGACTGCAACCTGTACATGTACAAAACATGAAAGTGATCAAAACGGTAAAACAACATTATCTTCAACAATTCAGTAAAACAAAAAGGTTTTAAATTGTATTATCAGTGCAGGAACAAAATCATCCCTATAGTTCCTTGACACTGAAACCAGCCCGCCATCCTCCTATACCATGACAAACCCTATAGTATATACTACGCAATACATATTCACTTAAAAGTTACAACCAATATTTTCGAGCTTTCACGAGCGAAATGCTTAGCAGAACCTACTGGTGTCTAAAAACAGTAAGCCATTTCGATTCATGTAACCAATACATGTTAGAAAGTAAAAAATCCCAACCTTCGAGATACAGAAAGGCTATCCATAGCAGGCGTATTGCTCTTCTGAGAAATAAATTTAAACTCTTCTAAAATTAGCGAGCACCAACGAAAATTAACTGCGCAGAGATCTAGAGGGAAAAAAGGAACTCAGAGGATAAATGTCGAGAATGCCGTAACAAACGTATCTGACAGGGACATATAGGACGATTTCAGACGATACATATAAGGAATAGGTTTCGAGGCCGTAATATATCGTCGTTACAATTAAACGGTCACGATTTTTGGCGGATTAATAGGCGGGAAAATCCAAGCAAACCGACATTTGGATATATTCCAAAGTAGCTTTAACCATTAATATAGAGTCGGGCTCCATTAATATTAATCTTATTATGGGTCTAGGTAGAAGAGGACATGGTAAAAATTGGAACGTGTAATGTTGTGATGGCGAAGTTAAATTTAATTGGTTAATTTTTTAATTTAAAAGGGGGATGAATTTGATTTAAGTTATAAAGATGAAGCTGGCACGTAATTATTAATATAAATTCATATTGTTTATTAAAAACTTAAAAATTTAGTTTTATATAAGCAAAAGGCATACATGACATAATTTAGTTTTATATAAGCAAAATGCATACATGACATAATGGGCTTTTACAATTTGATTTTTTTATAAAAAAAATATTTTTAAAATGTGAAAACAAATAATTCTGAAAAATTTCAGTAAAATAAATTAATCAATATTCAATATTTTATGAATATTTAGTATTTTATGTTTTTTTATTAAGGGATATTATGTTTTTTTTTGTCAATTGGGTTTTAAGTTAAGTGGTTGTGGGACTAGAGTGTTATTTAACAAAAAAAAATTAATGAATATTTAGTATTTTATGCAATTTTTTTTATGATGGTATATTTACTATTTTATGTTTTTTATTAAGTGGTATTATGTTTTTAATTTATTGAAATTATTTATAACCATGACTATTAGAGATCTTCCAAAAAGGAAACCAAAGCTCTCACATATGTTTTTATCAAAATTATAATGTTATAAGAAGTCTTATCATTAACAAATTGTTATTTTCTAAGACTCGGGCGACGGGTCTTAGGGTCCCTTATTGATCTTGGGCCCTTCAACAATGGGAGAAACAACTGTTGATGGAGGGTGTTGATGGATCTGCTAGAGAGGGGACACATTGAGTATTAAGAATAGTGTTAGATGGAGGGCGCATATTCTGGAGGGCGAAATAATGATGGAGAGGGTGAATTGGTGATGGAAGGAGAATTAATAATGAGAGGGCAAATTGGTAATGGATCTGAGTGAGAGGGTGCATCACCCCTCCTTATGAGAGATGCATTTTTAATGTTGGTCGCACTAAGTAAGAGAGAGATGTGTACAAAATTTTCCAACTCGTCCTCCCTTGTTAAGTTGGCACCCTAACTTCTCCTTCACACGACTAGTAAAAGGGAGGGCAAATTAATTATTATACACATATCAGAAAAGAGATGTGCATCAGTTCTTTTGGTGTGCACTCCCTCAATAATCAAAAAAACAACAAAAAATGAATTTTACACAAACAGGAAAAATAAAGAGAGGATGAGATTCCATGAAAAATTCATCATTGTATTAGAGGGTCTTTTCCCCTCTTAAACATTCAATACGATTTTTTACAATTGGTACATGCCGCTTTTATTTTGCAATTCTCTATGCATTCGAATTCGCAAGAGAATTTTCCCGCAGAGTTTTATGACACAACTAACTCTACTATAAAATAGACATTCCCATTATTTATTTAGACTGGCAAATGATTTATTACAATACAATATTGAATGATAAAAAAACTAGCATAGCATTCTTTCTTCTTTTTATCTTGCTTGTTGCGGACGACTTGGACTTTATTGTGCACTTCCTAAGGAAGGTTGATGTCCTTCCTTATTGGTCGAATTCCTTCCTGTTTAGATATCAAAGTGCCCCTGCTTCCGCCACCAATGGATGGAACTTTCATTGCACTTTCTTGACTGTCATCCACTTGTAGTGTCTCTGGCGTTTTACATTGTTGATCGACCAGGTAGGAAACATGATGTTGCTTGGAACAATCCAGTGTTATTTGTAAGGAAGTTGTGACTAGAGTGTGTATCTGTGTTAAATTCTCAACACCATTATGGTCGACTTGTTTGCAAAGTTGGTTTGATGATTCCAACGTATGCAAAATGAGAGGCAACTCTGTGGTAACTTGGGACTGAAATCCAAGAGAGACCTCAAAAGTTAAGAAGTATTTGGAAGCGTGTGTGGCCCCCTTGTAAGGGTGCCACTTCTGTAAATCTGACATCAGGAGGTGGAATTATTAAGCATAGTGGCAGTCAATAAATTTGGCTGAGGACTCGGTCTTAGAGTGGTAAGTCATCGGGTGACCTCCCTGTTTACGCATCCTTCCCACGAAAAACTGAGAGGTGATCCGGGGTAATGGATATCGATCTTTAATTGTTACTTGGGTGTAGGAAAGGGATATGGTAACCAGAGGATGTTCTATAGTGTCTTGTGTAACTGAGCGAGCTGATGGCATATTGTGTAATGATGCATCATGAATCGGATCGATGGATGGAATCCGAGCTTGAGAGGGTGGGATTCTTGAGGGAGACTATGATATTTTGGCACATTCTCAGGGCCTCGATTATTGTGGGAGGTGTAATATTAGTGAGGTTCTCGGGCTCAACATGGTGGGTCAAACACAGAGAGACATTGGTGGTATTGATAACATGGTGTTTGGAAATGGTAGTGGTTCACGGTTGTGGTCAAGTGAAATATGATGAAGTAAGTACATAGGTGCGCCCATCCTAGTTAAGGTGGAACTGATGAGTCTTAGTGTGATACACCACTTGTCGGTCTTATTGGTAAGGAAGACCAAGAAGGAGGTCAACATAATCTAATGGTGACACATCGCAGATCACTGTGTCACGAAAAGGGCCAATGGAAAAAGTGACGGTGCAACATATAACAATAGTAATGTGAGGACCATCCTTCTATACCCAACCAAGATGATATGGATCGAGGTGTGGGGTGGTGGGGAGTTTTAGATATTGGACTAAATCTTGTGATATCAGATTCCTTTGACTCTCATTGTCCAGAATGAGAGTGGTGAGTTCATATTTCATTTCGCAGTTTTGAGTGAAGAGGGGAACATTATGGAGATCTAGTTTTGGCATAGTCATGAGAATGAGGAATGGGTCCAGTTCGGTGGGGTGGGTGAGAGATATGACTTCTGGTTTCTCTGGAAACTTATTGGGTGTGGTCTTTGTAAACAAGGTCTAATGAAGGTGGCTATTTTTAATGGCTTGACAGTCGGCAAAGTTATGGGAGTTGGTTTTTTGAAAATTACACCAAACTGCATTTTTGGTACCCGATGAGGAACAAGGATAAGGTTGAGAATGAGAAGGAGGTGGGTTATCAGTCTGGGTTCTATTTGGAGGATATCAAATGTCAAGAGCCTCTTTTCTTTCTACGACCAAGGCCCATAAAAAATCCTTGTCCATAGAAGTGTTGTCAAAAAGATCTACCTCCTGCCGAAGAGGTAATAATAAACTAGAATTGAACTTAATTATTAGTACCTCATATGTTTCTCTGATGTAGAGTTAGATGTGTAGATTTCAGATGACGTCGATGTATCCTTGTACTAACTGATTAGTAATTTGTTGAAGTTGTAACTACTTTGCGAGCAAGTTGTGAAGGTATCCTGGAGGGTAGAAGCGTTCTCTCAAAGCCTGGTAGAATGTATCCCATTAATTAATGCAGCCATTTGTCGGGGATTGTGAAGTACCAATATCAACGATCAATTATACATTATCCAAGTGTGTGTCCCACCAAGTTTGGGAAATTCCTTCAAGTTTAAGAATAGCTATTTGCAATCTGGTGGCTTCCTCCATCTTAGGCGAGGTTTTGAAATAAGTAGAGAGGCTACAGAGATGAGAATCCACGGTCTTTCCATTAATTTGGCCGACGAACTTGGGTAATTGTAAATGGGTGTCCATCTGCATGGTCATTGGAGGTCTTCGCTATTGAAGTCAAATCAGTTCTTGAAGAGACAATGTCAAATTTGCCACTCGGCTTGATGTGTCTGCGTTGGATTCCTCACTAGAGGCTTCTCATCGAGGTAGCATGGTCGAAAACCTGAAATAGACCCTCAGGAGAGTGTGATAGAATCCCTGAGGAGGGTGAAATGAACGCTCAGAGAAGAAGCTTGAGATTAAGGAGGAAGACCCCAAAAAAATAAATTAATTTTTCAACCTGGTGGATGAAGTTCTGAGCCCAAGGAAGGAACACACTCTAATACCAATTGATCTGGAAGTGTGAGGGCACTTCAACAATGGGAGAAACAGTTTTTGATGGAGGGCATTGATGGATCTGAAAGAGAGGGGACACACTCAATAATTAAGCATAGTGTTAGATAGAGGGCGCATGTTGTCGAGGGAGAAACAATGATGGATAGGGGAATTTTTTTTTGGAGGGTGAATTATTAATGAGACGGTGCATTGGTAATGGATCTGAGTGAGAGTGAGCAACACCATTCCTTCTAAGAGACACATTTTTAATGTTGGTTTCTCCGAGTAAGAGAGAGATGCATACAAAATTATCCAACTCGTCCTCCCTTATTAAATTGGAGCCATAACATCTCATTCACATGACTAGTAAAAAGAAGGAAGAATTAGCTATCACAAACATATCAAAAAAGAGATGTGCACAAGTTCCTTTGTTCCACGCTCTCTCCATAATCACAGAAACAACAAAAATGATTTTTATACACATAGGAAAAATAAAGAGAGGATGCGATTCCATGAAAACTTCATCATTGTATTAGAGGGTCTTTTCCCTTCTTAAACATTGAATATTATTTTCTACAATTGGTACATGCCACTTTTCTTCTACAATTCTCTGTGCATTCGTATTTGCAAGAGAATTTTTCCACGGAGTTTTAGGACACAACTAAATCTACTATAAAATAAACATTTCCATTATTTATTTAGACTGGAGAATGCTTTATTACAAGAGTTCTTATGAGCTTGAGGTAGCTATCACATCGACAAGTTCGACATTTTATCTAGATCTAAATTCTGCACCTTAAAATTGATTCCAAAGGCCACTATACACAACACTATGAACTTGGCTTCGAGTCTTATAATTATTTCAAGTTTCTCCACTTTCCTTTCCTCCTTATTGTCCATTAACAAGGAAACCAATATTTTTGTGAGCCAACAAAAATCCGTATCTCTAAATACTTTGGTATCTCGGGACTGATTAAATCCCATGTCTTAAACCCAATTGTGAAACTCTTGTTGTATTATTTTCTTTGAGATCTCCTTACATCTCAAACTCACTCTACCTACTATATTGTCTATTCATTTTTTTTTTCGGTGGAATATATTTTTCATAGTTTAGCGAAGAGTCCTAGGAATCTCTATGATCCCCTATTCCTCGAGTTGTTTGTGAGGCCTTCCTTTTGATCAGGGATTTTTGATACCTCCTATGCTTGGCACCTCTCTTACTTGAACTCGACAAGTCAAATTCCTTTGCATTACCCATTGCAATATCCTTTCTAAGGGAGGGGGGACTTCCGAGAGCACCTGCATACAAACAAATCCAAATCCAAAACTCTCAATATCTATAAATCCAACAAGGAAGTCCCACCACCATGGGGGGAAAGCCCCGACAGAATTATAGCAACACTAATAAACAATACGGGGTAGACCCTTCTACACTAGAAAAACCTTGAAACAACAATTCAAACCACCACACTAACTACCACTTCAACGATAATACCACACTTAAAACTGCTAGATCATCGACCTAACACTAGATTTACCACCCCCGAGAATAAAACCTTCGAGCCACCCAAGTCTAAGAAAAAGCTAGTGTAGAAATGAAAATAATTGAAAGAAATTAAACCAGAAAAAAAGCCACGAAATAAAGGGATACCTCGATATTAGCAGTGCTGAGGCTGAGTGGTCACGTTCTAAGGAATCTCTATGGAGAGTGATTTTCTAGCCATCCCCTCAATACACTACAAATCTAGAAAGGATTCCCAACCTCAAAATTTGGATGCACACCTTGGTTCGATAGGAAACCCCTCCACCTCAACAACTCAACACTCTTTCTTGAAAAAGAGATTCTCCAAGGGAAAAACAAAGGAAATACTAGGGGCTGCCTCTCCTACGAGGGGAGTCTTGAAAATTATGAAAAAACAAAAAACTCTCGAGAGTTACCCACACAGAAAGAAAACTCCTCAACGATACCCGAGAGTAATTCACATAGAGAACTGATACCCCTATCCTCCCTCCTTTGTTTATAACAATCATCGCTTTCCTAGGCCATGATCATCCACTCAATATGATCACCCTCCACATTGATGGTTCTACATGGTTTTCATTCCACTCCCATCATGTGAAAAACCCATATTTGATTTCCATTACTCTAGAGAATCATTGTCCCATCTTATTTGTACATCCAACACTTCTAGATATGAAGCCCTTCCTTCATCATCGCATGGGGGTAGACAATGTCATACCTCCTTCCAATGTGTCTTTTTCCAAACCACTAACTCATCCCATCACTCGAGGTCGCATCTTCTCGAGATTGTGCGAGGTGAAAACTAGGCTCACCATATGTGAGGCCTAGGCCCCTCTCAACATCCCATGTAGGTAGAAATAAATAAAATATTGAAGAAATTGATGATAATGATGATGATGATTACTCTTTTAAATTTAATGAACTTACTTAGAAAAAAAAGTAAAAAATAGAAATAAAATTACTAGCTGGTATTTTATGCAAATTTTTTAAGGTGATGTATTTTTTATTTTTTTATTAAGTGATGTTAATTTTTTTATTACTCTTTGAAACTTAATCAACTTACTTGAGAGAAATAAATTACAACAAAATAAACTAATAAGTATTTAATATTTTATGCATTGTTTTTATGATGATGTATTTAGTATTTTATGTTTTTTATTAATCTTTTAAATTTAACCAAGAAATAAATAAAATATTAGAGGTGATGATGCTACTTATTTTTAGTAATTAAAAAAGTAATAATTTAATTAAGATAAATAAAGTTCAACAAAATAAATGAATAGATATTTTTAGGGTTTTATGTGATATATTTAGTATTTTATGTGATATATTTAGTATTTTAGGTTTTTTTAATTAAATGATACTAAATTTTTTATTAATCTTCTAAATTTAATGAACTTAATTGAGAGAAATAAACTAAAATATTTGAAAAAGTAGTGACGATGATGTTTATTAGTCTTTTAAACTTAAGGAACTTATTTGATGGAAATAAATTTCAATAAAATAAATTAATGAATATTTAGTATTTATGTACGTTTTTTACAATGAAATATTCACTATTTTATGTTTTTTATTTAAGTGATATTAGGTTTTGTTTTTTATTCTTTTAAATTGAATGAACTTATTTGAGAGGAATAAAATAAAATATTCTAGGAGGGGGTGGTGATGGTGGTAGTGGTAGTGATGATGATGACATTGTCGTCGCCATCATCGTTATCACTGATTTTGATGCTAACAATGGAGGTGACGGTGGAGAAGGTGGAAACAATAATAAAAACAATGATGGTGGTAGAAATGACAATAAGAAAATAAACTATGACCAAAAACATCATTATCGTTGTTGCTAACAGTGATGACAAGAGAGACAAGATGATGATGATGATGATGATGATGATGATGATGATGATGATGATGATGATGATGATGATGATGATGATGATGATGAGATGATTATGATTATGATGATGATGAAGAAAATGATGACTATGATGATGATAATGTGAGGATGATGACAATGACGACAACAATGATGTACGCAAGGAATTCTAAGAGAAAATGTTTTCCATATTCAACCATCTTAGTGTCACAAAGATGACAAAAAAAATAAAATTAATTTAATGTGATGGAATTTGAATTATATTTTATATTAATTTCATGCTCTTCTGTAAATGTTAATAATGTATGGTATGATAGATGAAGGTAGATATCACTGTTTTGTCCAATTTAATAAAGTGGGTAGCTAATAGTCTCCAACATGGTTTAAGTCTTACCAATTGTCATTCTAGTTGTGCTCGTGATTATGCATGTGTATTGCATGCAATAATGGTTAAGGTCAAGTGCAATCCCTTAAAATATTTGGTGGAATAGATTTTCCCACTCAATGTAAACATATTAATCTCATTGTAACAAAACACACACACACACCAAAGGGTTAGTTGAATTGGTTGAACCATTTGTTCAATTCATATCATCAATGAGGATGACATTAGTAGTAGTTTTAAATATGGTCAAGTCCCCTTATTTTGGTTTATAGTTGATCCACCTTCCATTCATATATTATAGTGAAAAGGTGGAATTCAAACAAATTCTTTCAAGATAATGTTTTCTATGAAGTCTTTTGTTTGAGTTATTCTAAGATTTAAGTCTAATTAATTCCCAATAAATTACCATTAGTTATTGTGCTTGGTGGTTGAACTATACTCCATCCATATAATCTAAATAAAATAAAGGAATTTAACTAGTTTTTCTTTTTCTTATTTATTTATATATGGTAGATCAAGGGGTTATGATTAATGATGTTAAATTTGCTCACCTCGGTTCAAATCTTGCCTAACCTTTGCATATGGTTACATGCTTTGCGTATACAAAATTAGTGTTTATAATGGTATCCAACATGTTTTGACCCTATATCTTGCACGTGATATTTTGCTCACTTACCAATTTCCCATACTAATGCAATATACATATAATTTTAAATTATTGAAAAGTTTTTATGTATTGGTTAAACAAAGAGTAACCACTTATGGTTTATCTTCTATGTAAACTCACAAAATCAAAGTAGGTTTGGAATTTTTATATTTTTTAATGTGGATAAGTAGTTTGGCTACCATACATGTGTTTTGAATTTATATTATTATTATTTGATTGGTATTTTTAAGGAATTATATTTTAGAGATAAAAGTATCATAAAGTATGTATGATTATTAGTTTGACGATAATTTTTTTTTATTGGATAGCTATTGTGTTAGTAAAAGAAATGGTTCATTAATGGCCACACCACCATTCTACCTCAAACAATCTTGAGATAGGATACTTGTAATTACCTCTTTATTACTTTCATTGGATATGTTGAGATATGTTGGTTTTAATAGACTGCAACATATACATAAAAAATATATATGATAGAAGGGGGAGAGGGTGTTTACATAGCACACAATATTGGAGGAGAAACTTATATTCAATTAAATCATTCTCGTGTGTATTCTATTATACAATTAGGTTGCTTTATATAAATCTAGGTGAACATAATAATATCACAAAAATATGTCATAATAAGATAATGTGTTCCACCATATCCATGACTATCTCCAACGATATCTTAGTTAATTCTATGAGATTATTATCCCTAACATCTCACATTGTATTCATCATTAATTCATACATAGAATTTTATGGATAGTCCACTTCATTAACATTTATGGAACCATATTCTTTAAGAATTTGTATTCACAAGTATGAGTTATTCCTTCATACTCCCAATTAATGAGTACTTGTGATCTTAATATGCAATATTTAACTCTCTTATTATCTCATATTCATTCATCATTCTTAATCTTGAATTTCCATATTGTACTTGAAAAACATAAACATTGTGTTTTTTGAATTCTATATAAAAAAGTTACCATCCACCAAAATACAAGGGTCACCAGCCACTATATATGTTGGTTCTCTAGCAAAATTTTTCTCGTGCATCATTCAACAACAATTCATCAATCTCAAAAATTTTATCCCCTGCATCATCATCAATCATCATCATGGGTTTTCTTTGTCTTATCCGCAACCACACTCTGGATTTTTCTAGGTTATCCTTAATGATTACAATTCTCAAGTGGTTTTTTCTTATGATAAATAATAAATCAAGTGATTTTTAGTTGATCATGAACCTTCCTTTGTCATGACAAGTGGCTTCTCCTTACCAAAAACCTTCCATTGCAAAGTAGTGTTTCGAGAACCGCAAAATTTTGAACTTACAAATTATGAGGGTACACTTGCATCTTCATGGTTTACATCAATCATCATTAGTCTCATGTACATAATTTCAAATAGATAGGACCATGAAAATTATCAAAAAATCATTCAAGGAGCATTAATCTATTGAAATTTAGCAAGGGATGTCCTCATTCAGTTTTTTTGTTTTGTCGTGGGGGGGAATAAAGCCATGTTTCCTAGACATGTTTTATTTGTAAAGTGAATTTTTAAATAAAGTGAATGTACTTTATAAATTAAAGTGATTTTAAGTTGTGAGACTCAAAAGTATTTAATGTGCATTTATTACTTATTTTGTAATTACTGAGGAGCATTAAATGTGATCCCTCGGATTAGACTTATGATAGCCATTAGATTGATTTTCTTATGTAAGTTAGGGTTTCATGGGAAAAGAGAGAGTACATATACATGTTTGGGAAATCAAAAAAATAAAGAGAGAAAACACAAGAGAAAATGAGAGAGAGAGAGAGATCATATTTCTAGAGAGATTTTGGAGCAAAGTTTCCAAATTAAATTACAATGCACATTTACAAAGACAATGACAGAGATAATAGTCCATACAGAGAGAGGATAGTCTATACAACAAGAGGTGGGCACAATTTTCAAGGAAGATATCTGTACAGGTCATATTGTACCTGTTGGAATGATTCCCAAGGTAGATTATTGTGTATTTATTGATGTTTCTTTTCATATATACAATGGCATGATTTCTGAGAAAACGGAATGTAGTTTGGTTGGCACGTGTGCGAAGTTGAAGCTTGTTTATGTTGGCACAAATTTATATAGAGAAATGAGATGGCAGAGATAAGTTAATTTGAATTTCTGATTTTGTTGAGTTGGAATCATTAAATTTTTGGGTTGTAAAGAAATTTCAGATTTTCTCTTGAATAATATAAATAATCTCTCTAGGGTTTTCCCCACTGTGGGTTTTTTTCCCAGGTCATTGGACCAAAATCACTCGTCTACTTGTTGCATTATCTGGATCAATGATTTTCTTGACTTACGTATTTTATCTTTAGTTGCTCATTGTTTTAAAGTCATTTATTACAGATGAAAATATTAGGTTAGTCAAGTGTTTGACAAAATGTGTGAATGAGATATTTTTCATTTTGTCATTAAAAATATTCATGGTATCAAAGCTAGGAATCTGTAAGAAGTGAAGTGTGTAGAATTTGAGTTCAGAGTTGGGAAAAGAAAAAGAGGAATATTTGTTTGAATATGGTTTCTTCCATCAGACTTGAAGAACGGTTAGATGAAATTTCTAACTATTTACAATGGAAGATTAGAATGGAAGTTATTTTTAAAGAAAATAAACTATGAGCTCTTGTCACTACTATGTTAGTTCCTCCCTCCAACGATCCTATTTCCTTGGATATAGATGAAGTCAAAGAGGCCCAATCCCAAAGACTCATTTTTAGTGGAGTAAAGGATCCACTCATCCCACACTTGGCTGAAAAGAAGATAGCTAAAGAAATGTGGGAGGCACTGAAAAATATATACGAGGCTAATAATGAAAATTGTAAGATGAAACTCAAAGATAAACTGCATTCAATCAAGATGACCAACGGTGAGAGTGTGGTTCCATATCTTACCCGGTTGGCACAAGTTAAGGATGAACTCGCATGTGTGGGGAAATTCATCTCGAATTCGGAGCTTGTAAGGATAGCCTTCAAAGGTGTTACAAAGGATTGGGAAGCCTTTGTGAAATTCATTATGGGACGCGATTTTTTTAGATTGGAGAAGACTTTGGGATAATTTCACTCAGGAGGAGATCTTGATGAATGGAGAGAAGGGAGGAGAGGGAGTTGTTGAGGAGAACATTGCTCTTTCGTTAAAGGAAAAGGGAAAAAGTAAGAAGGGTTCCAGGATTGACATCAACAAAGTTCATTTCTATGAATGCAATGAATATGGCCACTATGCAACACAATGTCCCAACAAGAAGTGGACAAAGAAGAAGGAGGAGAAATAGGTAGCCGCCTCTGCAGAGGTAAATGAATTTAGTGAGAAGTTTGAGAAAGAGTTTTCTCTTGCATCCATTGTTTCTAGTGGAAACAACAACAACTTTGAGTTTGGCAGGACTTGGACGGTGGAGAGTGGGGCCGCCAATCATATGACAGGAATTATGGATTCATTTCTATTCATAATTGAGATTGGTCTTGATCATGTCATGAATGGGACTCACCAAATAAGAGGAGTTTACTATGTTAGGTTTCTGTTGAACTTCAGAGAGACCCTGGAAGTAGAATGGGTATTGTTTGTACTAGGGTTGAGAGTTAATATCCTCTCAGTCTCAGCTCTAGAGGATGTTATATATGTAATCAATTTTGAACGTGGTTATGTTCATATTCATGCAAGAAATGAGGTTCCCATAAAGACAATTCTGATTGGAGAACGAAGAGGCATAGTATACACAGTGCTTGGACAACCTATGGTATGTCAGTCAGGTTAGATATACGACTCAGAGGGGGAGAAAGAATCTCAAAGGAATGAAGGTGAAACCAAATGAGAGTCATCGGTTCAAGGATCAAGTACTAGCATAAAGTTAAACATGTATGAGTTAAGCCAGTAAGAAAATGCTCAGAGACGAGACAAGATTTCTCGAAGCATCAATAGAAGGCACAGTTCTAGCAGACGTTCAGAGGTAGCATTCAGATTCAGAGGGAGCAACCGCTGCAGATAGCTTGGAGTCTAGAGATGGTCCTTGAAGTGGAAATGTAAGGTGGACCTCCCTCATTAAGAGGGAGTGTTGAAATTTAACAAGGGATGTCCTCATTCATGTTTTTTTGTTTTGTCATAGGGGGGACATAAATTCATGTTTCCTAGACATGTTTTATTTGTAAAGTGAACTTTTAAATAAATTTCTTTTATAAACTGAATGTACTTTATAACTTAAAGTGATTTTACGTTGTGGGACCGAAAAGTATTTAATGTGCATTTATTACTTATTTTGTAATTAATGAGGAGCATTAAATGTGAGCCCTCATAGTAGACTTATGATAGACATTAGATTGAGTTGGTTATGTAATTTAGGGTTTCTTGGGAAAATAGAGAGTACATATACATGTTTGGGAAATAAGAAAAATACACGCAGAACACACAAGAGAAAAGGGGAGAGAGATCATATTTCTAGAGAGAGTTTGGAGAAAAGTTTCCAAATTAAATTAGAGTGCATGGTTCCCAAGAGAGTGAAATAATAATAGTCTATACAGAGAGAGGACAATCCCTACAACAAGAGGGAGGTACAGTTTTCAAGGAATAAATATGTATAGGTCGTACTATGCCTCATGCCATGATTCTCGAGGTAGATTACTATGTATTTATTGTTGTTGTTGGTCATATGTACACTCACATGATTTCCGAGAAACTGGGCTGCAATTTGGTTGCTACGTTTGGATACTTGAAGCTTGTTTCTTTTGACACGAATTTCTAGAGAGAAATCAGATGGGAGAGATAAGTGAATTTGCATTTCTGATTTTGTTGAGTTGGAATCATTAAATTTCTCGGTTGTAAAAAAAAATCATATTTTCTCTTGAATAATAGAAATAATTTCTCTAAGGCTTTCCCCAAAGTGGTTTTTTGCCCTAGTCATTGCACAATAATCACTTCTCTACTTGTTGCATTATCAAAGTAGCCCTAGTCATTGGACAATAATCACTTCTCTACTTGTTGCATTATCAAAGTATGGATCAATGATTTGCTTGACTTAAGTACTTTAGCTTTCTATTTCTTTCTATTTTAAAGACATTTATTTAGGTTAGTCAAGTGTTTGACAAAATGTGTGAATGAGATATTTCTGATTTTGTCATTAAAAATCTTCATAAAAGCTTTAGGAATCTCATCTCCTTTTGCATTTCAATTATTAAACACAATGTACTACTTATTTTACCTTTCTTTGTTGGTACTTCTTCTTTCATCTAGCTGATTATGCTTTCTCTTTAGTCACTTCATTCCTATGCATCCTTTCTTCGTCATTATGTCCTTTCTTATGGTTGGGCTGCATCATATGTGTGAAATTTTGTCTCTTGTTGCACTTCAAAATGAGTATTGTCATCTTCTTGACATTCTTCCATCAATTTCTCTCTAGTTCTTTTTGTACCTCCACAAATGTTTTCTTGTTAGACAGTCCAAAAAGTCCAACAAAATAACCTACAATAATGGATTAGAAAACTTGATTGATACACCAAAATCATGATTTGACATTGAACCAGACTTCATTACATAACCAATATCTTTCAACTCACACATAAATTTAACTTTAACTCAATTTTTTTACATTCAAGAGTTATCCTATCTATTTTACTTCAACTTGTAAAACTTTAACTTTCCTTTGACAATGACTTTACTTTATCCCTTTTACACCAAGTTGACATGGAACATTACCACTAGTGACCCCTTTGACCAGCTTGGCAATCTTAAACACCATTACAAAAATATAATATCAAAATACCTTATTTTCCTCGAAAGTAAAGTATGTTAGGGCAACAAAGGCATGATATTATTGAATGGACAACCCTAACATCGGATGTTCGCTGCCATGGTCCGTAATACATTGAACATTCGAATGTATGGAGGACGGCCTTAAATTTAAAACGGTTCCAGGGCCGTAAATGGGATCATTCTATTCATGGTCGTCATCCGAGCCAAAGGCATCGCGACTACTCTCAACACGGCATATAATACCAAGGAATTCGAATTTTATCTATTGGACTCCAAGTCGAAGTTGCTTTTCTTGTTTGCCAAAGGAAACATGGCCGTTGAAATGACCATTACAT
>SNQJ01S0064650.1:17209-31699 GCA_010110895.2 Picea sitchensis
AAACCATCCACCATTACTCATAAGACAATATTTTTATGACTAACAATTAACAATTAAACCAACTAACATTATTTATAAGATAATTTTTTCATAACAAAAAATTACCAATCAACTTTCAACATGGACAAAAAGAATTCATATACATTTATAAGAAACATAGTGCATTACTCATAAAAGGTCAAATATATGTGGGTCAGATATATCCCTTAATTTAAAGTTATTCAAATGATTACACCTTAACCTATCTCTTTAACATGAAGAATGAGATCTGAATCTTTTATAAGATTTCAGTGGCATTTTGAACTAGATGTATTAGCAATAAGAATCATCTATCATCTTGAGTGGAAAAATTGTAAAACTACCATCTAATACAATTTGATGGTAAAACTGCCATCTAATACAATTTGATTTTGCCTTAATTTGATTTTACCAAAGGCAAGGAATCTCAAAATCCTGAAAACTGCATGAATTGAAATTATTGACGAGTTACTCCACCGTCATCCTTGTACTGTTTCAGCACCGCCTTTTTGAATTCTACACATTTTTGTATGAAGTAATTAGTACTCAGTGCATTATTCTAGAGAATAAATTAATTCAATCATATTGCAATCACTAATTATATTTTATTTTAATATGCGAGGGTTAGACGCATTACCCTCTCGCTTGTTCCATATTGCTGCTGCATGAGAATTAAGAGGAGATTCATTATTTGGTTCTGCACAACAAAATAGCTCGATGAGTTTGGAAGACAAAACAATATGAATAAAAAATTACAAATTTGATTCAGATAAAGATTCCGTTTACCTCCCAGAAGGCTCTGAATAGAAAGGAGGACAGTACGAACATCATATGCAGAGGACCATTTATCCTGTAATCAGTTTTCATTAAGAATCAATGTAAAAAAGGTAACAGATTTCCCAGCATGAATAAAGACAAAACAATATGAATAAAAACAATATGAATAAAGACAAAACAATATGAATAAAAAATACTAGACACCAAGGGAAAATACAAGAAACAAGCAAAACCTACCTGAAGAATGTCTAAGCATATGTTTCCATCTTTGTCAACATTAGGATGGAAGCAAGGTGTGTCAAATTTCACTTGCGGAGGCTTGAAGGGATAATCCTTCGGAAAACGCAAAGAAAGCATGTATACCAGACCCTGATAAGCAGTATATTTTCCTCCATTTATGGTGCCAACATGGAGGAAAAGATACTGCTTATCCGCCTCTGGAAAAGCTGAAATTCCAGGAACACCACTCATCTAAGGATCGAACCAGAATTAGACAATAAAAATTATATTCTGGGAAATAAAATAAAATCACCAAAATATAGCAGGAAAACACGGAAAATGCAAGTTAAATATGGGATTAATATGCACTCTATGTAGGGATTAAATGAATGCTGCATACGCAGGGTATTAGGAAAAATGAAGAATAAAATCAAGTTTTTCCTGTACTCTGGTGTAAATAAAAGTGTTATATGCATAACACCAAAAGCAAATCACAAACTGAAAGAAAGTAATAGAAAAATTTATTAATAGAAATTAATATTGTTTATTAAAAACTTAAAAATTTAGTTTTATATAAGCAAAAGGCATACATGACATAATTTAGTTTTATATAAGCAAAATGCATACATGACCTAATGGGCTTTTACAATTTGTTTTTTTATCAAAAAATATTTTTAAAATGTGAAAACAAATAATTCTGAAAAATTTCAGTAAAATAAATTAATCAATACTCAATATTTTATGAATATTTAGTATTTTATGTTTTTTTATTAAGAGATATTATGTTTTTTTGTCAATTGAGTTTTAGGTTAAGTGGTTGTGCAATTAGAGTGTTATCTAACAAAAAAAATAATAAATATTTAGTATTTTATGCAATTTTTTTATGATGGTATATTTACTATTTTATGTTTTTTATTAAGTGGTATTATGTTTTTAGTTAATATTTTAAATTTATTGAAATTATTTATAACCATGACTATTAGAGATCTTCCAAAAAGGAAACCAAAGCTCTCACATATGTTTTTATCAAAATTATAATGTTAGAAGAAGTCTTATCATTAACAAATTGTTATTTTCTAAGACTCGGGTGGCGGGCCTTAGGGTCCCTTATTGATCTTGGGCGCTTCAACAATGGGAGAAACAAATGTTGATGGAGGGCGTTGATGGATCTGCTAGAGAGGGGACACACTGAGTATTAAGCATAGTGTTAGATGGATGGCGCATATTCTGGAGGGCGAAATAATGATGGAGAGGGTGAATTGGTGATGGAGGGGGAATTAATAATGAGAGGGCAAATTGGTAATGGATCTGAGTGAGAGGGTGCATCACCCCTCCTTATGAGAGATGCATTTTTAATGTTGGTCGCACTAAGTAAGAGAGAGATGCGTACAAAATTCTCCAACTCATCCTCCCTTGTTAAATTGGCACCCTAACTTCTCATTCACACGACTAGTAAAAGGGAGGGCAAATTAACTATTATACACATATCAGAAAAGAGATGTGCATGAGTTCCTTTAGCGTGCACTCCCTCAATAATCACAAAAACAACAAAAATGAATTTTACACAAACAGGAAAAATAAAGAGATGATGAGATTCCATGAAAAATTCATCATTGTATTAGAGGGTCTTTTCCCCTCTTAAACATTCGATACAATTTTCTACAATTGGCACATGCCGCTTTTCTTTTGCAATTCTCTGTGCATTCAAATTCGCAAGAGAATTTTCCCGCAGAGTTTTATGACACAACCAACTCTACTATAAAATAGACATTCCCATTATTTATTTAGACTGGCAAATGCTTTATTACAATGCGATATTGAATGATAAAAAAACTAACATAGCATTCTTTCTTCTTTTTATCTTGCTTGTTGCGAGCGACATGAACTTTATTGTGCACTTGCTAAGGAAGGTTGAAGTCCTTCCTTATTGGTCGAATTCCTTCCTGTTTAGATATGAAAGTGCCCCTGCTTCCGCCACCGACGGATGGAACTTTCATTGCACTTTCTTGACTGTCATCCACTTGTCGTGTCTCTGGCGTTTTACATTATTGACCGACCAGGTAGGAAACATGATGTTGCTTGGAACAATCCAGTGTTATTTGCAAGGAAGTTGTGACTAGAGTGTGTATATGTGATAAATTGTCAACACCACTATGGTCGACTTGTTGTTTGCAAAGTTGGTTTGATGATTCCAACGTATGCAAAATGAGAGGCAACTCTGTGGTAACTTGGGACTGAAATCCAACAGAAACCTCAAAAGTTAAGAAGTATGTGGAAGCGTGTCTGGCCTCTTTGTAAGGGTGCCACTTCTGTAAATCTGACATCAGGAGGTGGAATTATTTGGCGTAGTGGAAGTCAATAAATTTGGGTGAGGACAAAGTCTTAGAGTGGTAAGTCACTAGGTGACCTCCCTGTTTACGCATCCTTCCCATGAAAAACTGAGAGGTGATCTCGGGTTGGATATCGACATTTAATTGTTACTTGGGTGCGGGAAAGGGATACGGTAACCAGAGGACGTTCTATAGAGTCTTGTGTAACTGAGCGAGCTGATGGCATATTGTGTAATGATGCGTCATGAATCAGATCGATGGATGGAATCTGATCTTGAGAGGGTGGGATTCTTGAGGGAGACTATGAGATTTTGGCACATTCTCAGAGCCTCGATTACTGTGGGAGGTGTAATTATAGTGAAGTTCTCGGGCTGAACATGGTGGGTCAAACACAGAGAGACATTGGTGGTATTGATAACATCGTGTCTGGAAATGGTAGTGGTTCGCGGTTGTGGTCAAGTGAAATATGATGAAGTAAGTACATAGGTGCACCCATCCTAGTTAAGGTGGTACTGATGAGTCTTAGTGTGATACACCACTTGTCGGTCTTATTGGTAAGGAAGACCGAGAAGGAGGTCAACATAATCTAATGGTGACACGTCACAGATCAATGTGTCACGAAAAGGGCCAATGGAAAAAGTGACGGTGCAACATATAGCAATAGTAATGTGAGGACCATCCTTCTATACCCAAGCAAGCTGATATGGATCCAGGTGTGGGGTGGTGGGGAGTTTTAGATATTGGACTAAATCTTGTGATATCAGATTCCTTTGAATCTCGTTGTCTAGAATGAGAGTGGTGAGTTCATATTTCATTTCGCAGTTGTGAGTGAAGAGGGGAACGTTATGGAGATCTGGTTTTGGCATAGTCATGAGAATGAGGAATGGGTCCGCTTTGGTGGGATGGGTGAGAGAGATGACTTTTAGTTTCTATGGAAACTTATTGGGTGTGGTCTTTGTAAATAAGGTCTAATGGAGGTGGTTATTTTTAATGGCTCGACAGTCGACAGAGTTATGGGAGTTGGTTTTTTGAAAATTACACCAAATTGCATTTTTGGTACCTGATGAGGAAAAAGGATAAGGTTGAGAATGAGAAGGAGGTGGGTTAATAGTCTGGGTTCTATTTGGAGGATATCGAATGTCACGAGCCTCCTTTCTTTCTATGACCAAGGCCCATAAAAAATCCTTTTCCATAGAAGTGTTGTCAACAAGATCTACCTCCCCCCGAAGAGGTAATAATAAACTACAATTGAACTTAATTATTAATACCTCATATGTTTCTCCGATCTAGAGTTGGATGTGTATATTTTAGAAGACGTCGATGTATCCTTGTACTAACTGATTAGTAATTTGTTGAAGTTGTAACTACTTTGCGAGCAAGTTGTGAAGGTATCCTAGAGGGTAGAAGCGTTCTCTCAAAGCCTGGCGGAATGCATCCCATGAATTAATGTAGCCATTTATCGGGGATTGCGGAATACTGATCTCAATGATCAATTATGCGTTATCCAAGTGTGTGTCCCACCAAGTTTGGGAAATTCCTTCAAGTTGAAGGCTAGCTATTTGCAATCTGGTGGCCTCCTCCATCTCAGGCGAGGTTTTAAAATAAGTAGAGAGGCTAAAGAGCCACGAATCCATGGTCTTTCCATTCATTTGTACGACGAACTTGGGTAATTGAAAATGGGTGTCGAACTGCATGGTCGTTGGAGGTCTTCGCTATTGAATTCAAATCAGTTCTTGAAGAGACACCATCAAATTTGCCACTCGGCTTGATGTGTCTGCATTGGATTCCTCACTAGAGGCTTCTCGTCGAGGTAGCATGGCCGAAAACCCGAAATAGACCCTGAGGAGAGTGTGATAGAATACCTAAGGAGGGTGAAATGAACCCTGAGAGAAGAAGATTGAGATTAAGGAGGAAGACCCCAAAAAAATAAATTAATTTTTGAACCTGGTGGATGAAGTTCTGAGCCCAAGGAAAGAACACACTCTGATACCAATTGATCTGGAAGTGTGAGGGCACTTCAACAATGGGAGAAATAATTGTTGATGGAGGGCATTGATGGATCTGAAAGAGAGGGGACACACTCAATAATTAAGCATAGTGTTAGATAGAGGGTGCATGTTGTCGAGGGAGAAACAATGATGGAGAGGGAAAAATTGTTTTGGAGGGTGAATTAATAATGAGACGGTGAGTTGCTAATGGATCTGAGTGAGAGTGAGCAACACTCTTCTTTCTAAGAGACACATTTTTAATGTGGGTTGCTTTGAGTAAGAGAGAGATGCGTACAAAATTATCCAACTTGTCCTCCCTTGTTAAATTGGAGCCATAACTTCTCATTCACATGACTAGTAAAAAGAAGGAAGAATTAGCTATCACAAACATATCAAAAAACATATGTGCACAAGTTCCTTTGTTCCACACTCTCTCCATAATCACAGAAACAACAAAAATGACTTTTATACACATAGGAAGAAAAAATAGAGGATGAGATTCCATGAAAACTTCATCATTGTATTAGAGGGTCGTTTCCCCTCTTAAACATTCAATATTATTTTCTACAATTGGTACATGCCACTTTTCTTCTACAATTCTCTGTGCATTTGTATTTGCAAGAGCATTTTCCCACGGAGTTTTAGGACACAACTAAATCTACTATAAAATAAACATTTCCATTATTTATTTAGACTGGAGAATTCTTTATTACAATATGAGACCAAACGATAAAAAAATAGCATAACATTCTTTCTTCTTTTTATCTTGCTTGTTGCAAACGACTTGAACTTTGTTGTGTGCTTCCTAAGGAAGGTTGACGTCCTTCCTTATCAGTCCACTCTCATCTCCTCATCCCAAAAACATTTTCTTATCAATGATAATCAGGTTAGCAATAGTTCCTATGAGCATGAGGTAGTTGTCAGATCGACAAGTTCAACATTTTATCTAGATCTAAATTCTGCACCTTAAAATTGATTCCAAAGGCCACTATACACAACACTATGAACTTGGAAACGAGTCTTATAATTATTTCAAGATTCTCCACTTTCCTTTCCTCATTGTCCATTAACAAGGAAACCAATATTTTTGTGAGCCAACAAAAATCCATATCTGTAAATACTTTGATATCTCAGGACTTATTAAATCCCATGTCTTAAACCCAATCGTGAAACTCTTGTTGTATTATTTTCTTTGAGATCTCCTTAGATCTCAAAATCACTCTACCTACTATATTGTCTATTCGTTTTTTTTTTTCGGTTGAATATATTTTTCATAGTTTAGCAAAGAGTCCTAGGAATCTCTATGATCCCCTGTTCCTCGAGTTGTTTGTGAGGCCTTCCTTTCGATCGGGGATTTTTGATACCTCCTATGATTGGCACCTCTCTTACTTGAACTCGACAAGTCAAATTGCTTTGCATTACCCATTGCAATATCCTTTCTAAGGGAGGGGGGACTTCCTAGAGCACCTGCATACAAACAACCCCAAATCCAAAACTCTCAATATCTATAAATCCAACAAAAAAGTCCCACCACCATGGGGGGAAATCCCCCATAGAATTATAGTAACACTAATAAACAATATGGGGTAGATCCTTCTACACTAGAAAAACCCTGAAACAACAATTCAAACCACCACACTAACTACCACTTCCACGATAATACCACACTTAAAACTGCTAGATCATCGACCTAACACTATATTTCCCACCCTTGAGAATAAAACCTTCGAGCCACCCAAGTCTAAGAAAAAACTAGTGTAGAAATTAAAATAATTGAAAGAAACTAAACCAGAAAAAAAGCCACGGAATAAAGGGATACCTCGATATTAGCAGTGCTAAGGCTAAGTGGTCACATTCTAAGGAATATCTATGGAGAGTGATTTTCTAGCCATCCCCTCAATACACTACAAATCTAGAAAGGATTCCCAACCTCAAAATTTGGATTCACACCTTGGATCAATAGGAAACCCCTCCACCTCAACATCTCAACACTCTTTCTTGAAAAAGAGCTTTTCCAAGGGAAAAACAAAGGAAATACTAGGGGATGCCTCTCCTACGAGGGGAGTCTTGAAAATTATGAAAAAACAAAAAACTCTCCAGAGTTACCCACACAGAAAGAAAACTCCTCAACGATACCCGACAATAATTCACATAGAGAACTGATACCCCTATTCTCCCTCCTTTCGTTATAACAATCATTGCTTTCCTGGGCCATTATCATCCACTCAATATGATCATCCTCCACATTGATGGTTCTACGTGGTTTTCATTCCACTCCCATCATGTGAAAAACCCATATTTGATTTCCATTACTCTAGAGAATCATTGTCCCATCGTATTTGTACATCCAACACTTCTAGATATGAAGCCCTTCCATATTCATCGCATGGGGGTAGACAATGTCATACCTCCTTCCAATGTGTCTTTTTCCAAACCACTAACTCATCCCATCACTCGAGGTCGCATCCTCTCGAGATTGTGCGAGGTGAAAACTAGGCTCACCATATGTGAGGCCTAGGCCCCTCTCAACATCCCATGTAGGTAGAAATAAATAAAATATTGAAGAAAATGATGATGATGATGATGATTACTCTTTTAAATTTAATGAACTTACTTTAAAAAAAAAATTACTAGTTGGTATTTTATACAAGTTTTTTATGGTGATGTATTTTTTTATTTATTTTTATTAAGTGATGTTATTTTTTTTTATTACTCTTTGAAACTTAATAAACTTAATTGAGAGAAATAAATTACAACAAAATAAACTAATAAGTATTTAATATTTTATGAATGGTTTTTATGATGATGTATTTAGTATTTTATGTTTTTTTATTAATCTTTTAAATTTAACCAAGAAATAAATAAAATATTAGAGGTGATGATGCTACTTATTTTTAGTAATTAAAAAAAGTAATAATTTAATAAAGATAAATAAAGTTCAACAAAATAAATGAATGCATATTTTTAGTATTTTATGTGATATAGTGAGTATTTTATGTTTTTTTAATTAAGTGATACTAATTTTTTTATTAATCTTCTAAATTTAATGAGCTTAATTGAGAGAAATAAACTAAAATATTTGAAAAAGTAGTGACAATGATGTTTATTAGTCTTTTAAACTTAAGGAACTTATTTGATGGAAATAAATTTCAGCAAAATAAATTAATGAATATTTAGTATTTTATGTACGTTTTTTACGATGAAATATTCACTATTTTATGTTTTTTATTAAGTGATATTAGGTTCTGTTTTTTATTCTTTTAAATTGAACGAACTTATTTGAGAGGAATAAAATAAAATATTTTAGGAGGGGGGTGGTGATGGTGGTAGTGGTAGTGATGATGATGACATTGTCATCGCCATCGTTGTTATCACTGATTTTGATTCTAACAATGGAGGTGAGGGTGGAGAAGGTCGAGACAACAATGAAAACAATGATGGTGGTAGAAATGACAATAAGAAAATAAACTATGACCAAAAAGATCATTATCATTGTTGCTAACAGTGACGACAAGAGAGACGAGATGATGATGATGATGATGATGATGACGATGATGAGATGATTATGATTATGATGATGATGACGAAAATGACGACTATGATGATGATAATGTGAGGATGATGACAATGATGACAACAATGATGTACACAAGGCATTCTAAGAGAAAATGTTTTCCGTATTCAACCATCTTAGTGTCACAAAGATGACAAAAAAAATATTTTTTAATTTAATGTGACGTAATTTGAATTATATTTTATATTAATTTCATGCTCTTTTGTAAATGTTAATAATGTATGGTATGATAGATGAAAGTAGATATAAGTTTTTTGTCCAATTTAATAAAGTGGGTAGTTAATAGTCTCCAACATGGTTTAAGTCTTACCAATTGCCATTCTAGTTGTGCTCATGATTATGGATGTGTATTGCATGCAATAATGGTTAAGGTCAAGTGCAATCCCTTAAAATCTTTGGTGGAATAAATACTCCCACTCAATGTAAACACATTAATCTCATTGTAACAAAACACACACATACACACCAAAGGGTTAGTTGAATTGGTTGAACCATTTGTTCAATTCATATCATCAATGAAGATGACATTAGTAGTAGTTTTAAATATGGTCAAGTCGCCTTATTCTGGTTTATAGTTGATCCACCTTCCATTCATATATTATAGTGAAATGGTGGGATTCAAACAAATTGTTTCAAGATAATGTTTGCTATAGTCTTTTGTTTGAGTTATTCTAAGATTTAAGTCTAATTAATTCCCAATAAATTACCATTAGTTATTGTGCTTGGTGGTTGAACTATACTCCATCCATATAATCTAAATAAAACAAAGGAATTTAACTAGTTTTTCTTTTTCTTATTTATTTATATATATGTTAGATCGAGTGGTTATGATTAATGATGTTAAATTTTCTCACCTTGGTTCAAATCTTGCCTCACCTTTGCATATGGTTACATGCTTTGCGTATACAAAATTAGTGTTTATAATGGTATCCAACATGTTTTGACCCTATATCTTGCACGTGATATTTTGGTCACTTACCAATTTCCCATACTAATGCACTATACATATAATTTTAAATTATTGAAAAGTTTTTATCTATTGATTAAACAAAGAGTAACCACTTATGGTTTATCTCCTATGTGAACTCACAAAATCAAAGTAGGTTTGGAATTTTTATATTTTTTTAATGTGCATAAGTAGTTTGGCTACCATACATGTGTTTTGAATTTATATTATTATTATTATTTGATTGGTATTTTTAAGGAATTATATTTTAGAGTTAAAAGTATCATAAAATATGTATGATTATTAGTTTGACTATATTTTTTTTATTGGATAGCTATTGTGTTAGTAAAAGAAATGGTTCATTAATAGCTACACAACCATTCTACCTCAAACAATGTTGAGATATGATACTTGTAATTACCTTTTTATTACTTTCATTGTATATGTTGAGATATGTTGGTTTTAATAGAATGCAACATGTACACAAAAAAAATATATGATAGAAGGGGAGAGGGTGTTTACATTGCACAAAATATCGGAGGAGACACTTATATTCAATTAAATCATTGTCGTGTGTATTCTATTATACAATTATGTTGCTTTATATAAATCTAGGTGAACATAATAATATCACAAAAATATGTCATAATAAGATAGTATGTTCCACCATATCCATGACTATCTCCAATGATATCTCAGTTAATTCTATGAGATTATTATCCCTAACATCTCACATTGTATTCATCATGAATTCATACATAGAATTTTACGGATAGTCCACTTCATTAACATTTATGGAACCATATTCTTTAAGAATTTGTATTCACAAGTATGAGTTATTCCTTCATACTCCTTCTTAATGAGTACTTGTGATATTAATATGCAATCTTTAACTCTCTTATTGTCTCATATTCATTCATCATTCTTAATCTTGAATTTCCATCTTGTACTTGAAAAACATAAACATTGTGTTTGTTGAATTCTATATAAAAAAGTTACCAAACACCAAAATACAAGGGTCACCAGCCACTATATATGTTGGTTCCCTAACAAAATTTTTCTCGTGCATCATTCAACAACAATTCATCAATCTCAAAAATTTTAGCCACTGCATCATCATCAATCATCATCATGGGTTTTCTTTGTCTTATCTGCAACCACACTCTAGATTTTTCTGGGTTATCCTTAATGATTACAATTCTCAAGTGGTTTTTTCTTATGATAAATAATAAATCCAGTGATTTTTAGTTGATCATGAACCTTCCTTTGTCATGACAAGTGGCTTCTCCTTACCACAAACCTTCCATTGCAAAGTAGTGTTTCATGCACCGCAAACTTTTGAACTTACAAATTATGGGGATACACTTGCATCTTCATGCTTTACATCAATCATCATTAGTCTCATGTACATAATTCCAAATAGATAGGACCATGAACATTATCAAAAAATCATTCAAGGAGCATTAAACTATTGAAATTTACCAAGGGATGTCCTCATTCAGTTTTTTTGTTTTGTCATGGGGGGGCATAAAGTCATGTTTCCTAGACATGTTTTATTTGTAAAGTAAATTTTTAAATAAAGTGAATGTACTTTATAAATTAAAATGATTTTAAGTTGTGAGACTCAAAAGTATTTAATGTGCATTTATTACTTATTTTGTAATGAGGAGCATTAAATGTGATCCCTCATATTATACTTATGATAGCCATTAGATTGAGTTGCTTATGTGAGCTAGGGTTTCATGGGAAAAGAGAGAGTACATATACATGTTTGGGAAATAAAAAATATAAAGAGAGAAAACATAAGAGAAAATGAGAGAGAGAGAGAGACAGAGAGAGAGAGATCATATTTCTAGAGAGATTTTGGAGCAAAGTTTCCAAATTAAATTACAATGCACATTTCCAAAGACAATGACAGAGAGTCCATATAGAGAGAGGATAGTCTATACAACAAGAGGTAGGCACAATTTTCAAGGAAGACATAGGTCGTATTGTACGTGTTGGAATGATTCCCAAGGAAGATTATTGTGTATTTATTGATGTTGTTTGTCATATATACAATGGCATGATTTTCGAGAAAATGGGATGTAGTTTGGTTGGCACGTGTGCGAAGTTGAAGCTTGTTTATGTTGGTACAAATTTATAGAGAGAAATGAGATGGCAGAGATAAGTTAATTTGAATTTCTGATTTTGTTGAGTTGGAATCATTAAATTTTTGGGTTGTAAAGAAATTTCATATTTTCTCTTGAATAATAGAAATAATCTCTCTAGGGTTTTCCCCACAGTGGGGTTTTTTCCCGGGTCATTGGACCAAAATCACTCGTCTACTTGTTGCATTATCCGAGTATGGATCAATCATTTTCTCGACTTACGTATTTTATCTTTCAGTTGCTCATTGTTTTAAAGTCATTTATTACAAACCAAAATATTAGGTTAGTCAAGTGTTTGACAAAGTGTGTGAATGAGATATTTTTCATTTTCTCATTAAAAATATTTACGGTATCAAAGCTAGGAATCTGTAAGAAGTGAAGTGTGTAGAATTTGAGTTCAGATTTGGGAAAAGAAAAAGAGGAATATTTGTTTGAATATGGTTTCTTCCATCAGACTTGAAGACGGGTTAGATGAAATTTCTAACTATTTGCAATGGAAGATTAGAATGGAAGCTATTTTAAAATTAAATAAACTATG
Organism: Picea sitchensis; assembly: GCA_010110895.2. Classification (NCBI taxonomy): domain Eukaryota; kingdom Viridiplantae; phylum Streptophyta; class Pinopsida; order Pinales; family Pinaceae; genus Picea; species Picea sitchensis. The sequence goes on from SNQJ01S0064650.1 coordinate 29,750, forward strand.
AGCTCTTGTCACTACTGTGTTAGTTCCTCCCTCCAACGATCCTATTGCCTTGGATATAAATGAAGTCAAAGAGGTCCAATCCCAGAGACTCATTTTCAGTGGAGTAAAGGATCCACTCATCCCACACTTGGCTGAAAAGAAGATAGCTAAAGAAATGTGGGAGGCACGATGCTAAGAATGAAAATTGTAAGATGAAACTCAAAGACAAACTTCATTCAATCAAGATGACTAACGGCGAGAGTGTGGTTGCATATCTTACGTCGTTAGCACAAGTTAAGGATGAACTCACAAGTGTGGGGAAATTCATTTGAGATTTGGAGCTTGTAAGGATAGCCTTGAAAGGTTTTACAAAGGATTGAGAAGCCTTTGTGAAATTCATTATGGGACGCGATTTTTTTTTAGATTGGAGCAGACTTTGGGATAATTTCACTCAAGAGGAGATCTGGATGAATGGAGAGAAGGGAGGAGAGGGAGTTGTTGAGGAGAACGTTTCTCTTTAGTTAAAGGAAAAGAGAAAAATTAAAAAAGGTTCCAGGATAACAAAGTTCATTTCTCTTAATGCAATGAATATGGCCACTATGCAACACAATGTCCCAACAAGAAGGGGACAAAGAAGAAGGAGGCGAAATGACTTTACGTTATCCCTTTTACACCAATAATTCAAGTTGACATGGAACATTACCACTAGTGACCCCTTTGACCAGCTTTGGCAATCTTAAACACCATTCCAAAAATATAATATCAAAATACCTTATTTTCCTCGAAAGTAAAGTATGTTAGGGAAACAAAGGCATGATATTATTGAATGGACAACCCTAACATCGGATGTTCGCTGCCATGGTCTGTAATACATTGAAAATTCGAATGTATGGAGGACGGCCTTAAATTTAAAACAGTTCCAGGGCCGTCATCCGAGCCAAAGGCATCGCGACTACTCTCAACACGGCATATAATACCAAGGAATTCGAATTTTATCTATTGGACTCCAAGTCGAAGTTGCTTTTCTTGTTTGCCAAAGGAAACATGGCCGTTGAAATGACCATTACATGTGGCGCAACTTTAATTATTATTGAAGGCTCAACACATTTCTGAGATGTTTTCGCGCATATCTCCGTCAATCCATAGATGATACATTTCACGTCCGTATTGCAACACTTCCAGCTCTCTTTTGGTATCAAGATGGAGTTTAATGAAAACTATTGTGTCGCAATGCGTGACAAGGATGAAATTGATCGGAATGTGGTCTGTCACAATGCTTGAATTCCCTAATATTTCTCCTTTGTCATCTGTCACGTCGCTCACATATCCATGCAAACATGCAACAGAATACAGGTAGGCCATATATGTTGCAAACAGGCAACATATCACGACCTCACAGAATATTTATCCTTTGTCGTCTGTCACGTCGCTCACATATCCATGCAAACATGCAGCATCTTCTTCCTCACGACCTCACATAATACAGGTAGGCCATCTACTCTTCACCACTTCTCCACTTCTCCATCTACTCTTCACCACTTGTCATCATGGTCACAGGCTACAATCCATGATGACAAGCCTACAATCATCAGCGCGTGGACAAACTCTGCAGAAATAGAGAAGATATTTGCAAAGTGTTTAAACACAATAGAAAATCAGAAATACATAAACACAAATATACTTAATATATTATAAATTTGGATGTTGGGCGCAATTACACAATATAAAACTATGTCCTTCGGCTCCAACAACTTCCGCAGACTTTCAGACACGTGCTCTTAGACTTCTACTCGCTATCTCTATTCTATATCAACTACCTAGAGGACATATATATAAAAATATATATTAAGACTAATACTTCGTGTAGAAGTAAAATTGATTCAAAACAATTAAGACGACAATAAATTTGACTAATTCTATCTTCGCTATCTCTATTTTATATCAATTACCTAGAGGATATATATATTATAT
>SNQJ01S0064650.1:40849-55500 GCA_010110895.2 Picea sitchensis
TAAAATTTTAATATCATATTTTTCACTTAATATTTTACTAATTATTTTTTAAATAAATTTCCATCCTAAATGTCATTAATTATTTTTTAAATAAATTTCCATCCTAGATGTCATTGATAACATTATAGAAATCAAATCACATAAATATAAAATTTGTAAAAGGTTAGATTTATGTTCCTTAAAAAAATTATGGATTATGTTATCTAATTATGTATAATTCCTTAAAAGTAAAATTTCATTTACTCTATACATGTATAATTCTTTAAAAGTAAAAATCCATATACGTTATATATACTTTATATATACATGTAGTTGTTATTCAAATCACATCTGAAATCTGACATCTTTGAACCTATTTGTTATTTGAAACAATGGTTATGCACACTAAAACCAGAAAAAATATTTTTACACAAAATATTTTTGTTTGCAAGTTTCAAGAACCTATTTGACAATGTACGTTACTTCCAAAATATATGATCCAGAATATATTTGCAGAATGAAATGAATACAAATTATTATCAAAAGATGGTTTACACATAATATGATATACAAAATAAAATTGGTTTCTATTTAATAAGGAAATACTCTGAAGCTATAAAATGCAGCGGAATCAATCTTGCTAGAATGGTGGTGCCTTATCTCTGAGAAGAGATGTGACGGTTGTGCTCATTCACAAGAAGATAATTACAATGAGGATCTGAAGGCCTTTTTACAATAAACAGAAATGTAAAAAACCCTACATATCCCAAAACCCTAACCCTAGGAGATGAAGGGCTAAAAGTTATGTGGGCCCCATTTGGGTAAGTTAGCACATCAACTTCCTTCAGTCATAACTTTTGCATACAAACTTCATTTTAGACGCACAGTAGCTCATTGGAAAGGTCTATCAGAGGACTACAAATTTTGTTTCTATCTATCAAACATCATACTAAATGTAGAGAGACACAAAAAACATTGTTTAGGGCCTCAAAATGGCCCTGCAAGTCAGGGACCTGGAAACTAGGGAAAAAATTGGCAGACTGAAAAATTGCCAAAACGAGCCAATTGAAATAGGTCGGAGGCCACCGAAATCCATATTGATAAATCCTTGCCCCTTAGGAAGAAATGGTATCCATTGTGTTTATTCCCCCCATCAGATACGTAAATTTTTGCTAAATTTGGCCCGAGGTGAGCCACTTGCCTTGGTGCAGGAGCTTCCCTTCTTTGACAACTCGATAAAGATGGATACTTTGCAGGCGAGTGCCCTTGATTTGTTTGTCCACAATATGATCATTGGATTATTGTTGTATGTAGTCGGGCTTGAGCTCTGTTGGTGTTAGTTGTTCTTCTATCTCTGAGGTGTCCAATAATGGTGGGAAATATTGTAGAAGGATATCCACGTTCAACACTGGGTGCAAGCCAAGGAAAGGAGGAATGCTGAGCTTGAAATCATTATCACGCACAACCTTTGTGATGGTGTACGACCCATAAAGGAGTGGGTGAATATTTTGATGGGGTATTGTAAGGCACTCTTTCTGCAAGTGCAACCAAACTTTGTCGCCCACTTGAAAATTATGTGGCGCCTGGTGTCGATCATGGCGTTTCTTGTACTTGTCATTGGACTTGTGTAAGATATCCTGAACCTGTTGGCAGATGTGCTGGATTTTCTCAATGAACTATGTGGCTTTGTCAACTTCAGCTGGAGCAAGAGATGAGTCGGTGGAGGTGACCGCAAGGGGTAGTGCAACATCTATGGTACCCAATGGTTGGAATCCCAACCCCACCTGAAAGGGGATGTGGTCGGTTGAGCTATGCAGGGCTCGGTTGTAGCTATGATAAAATAGGGGACACTCTCATCCCATCTTTCAAGGTGCCTGGAATTATACATGTGCAGGATATGCACGATCATTCGATTTACAACCTCAGTTTTGCCATCTATGTGGGGGTGGAAGGTTGTCGATTTTGGGATCTTGGTGTCTAGTAGGGACCAGAGGCTTGAACAAAATTTGTTAAGAAATTGACTGTCTCGATCTAAGACAATGGTTTGTGGGATTCCAAAATGTACCCAGACTCGTTGAAAGAAGAGCTTGGCAGTAGCCTTTGTTGTGATGCTCTTCTTCCAGGCGGTCATAATCACCATCTTAGAAAAGCGATCCACAACCAAAAAAACATAGTCATTGCCCCACTTGGTGGATGGGAGGACTGACAAGTAGTCCATTGAGATGGATTCCCATGGCATGCCAAGAGTAGGCAGAGGGGGTGTACAAACCTTGTTTATTAGTGGTTGTTTTGGAAATCACGCAGGTAGCGCGGGACATGATATACTTGTTGACCTCCGGTCGAAGTTTCGGCCAACAGAAATGTTTCTGCAACATTGCCACTTTCTTTTGGATGCCGAAGTGTCCTGACATCTCACTATAGTGGGATTCCGTGATCATCTTCTCTTGATTTCTTGATGGAACGTATATATGGCCCAAAGGACATAACACTGCATCATGAATATGGAAATTAGAGACAACTGCGTTTGCGCCCAACATTTGGTAGGTGGTGGCAAAGTCCGAGTCTATCTCATAGAGTTGGGGCCATCCAAAGGTCTCATGGATGCAATATTCTATCACCGTGGTGAGTGCTGCACTGGTGGTTTTTTTAGGAAATCAATGACACAGTTGGTGCTTCTCATTTTATACTTGATGTTGAGGTGGACTTGTTGTAAGTACATGGACCAATTCTGATAGTGATCATTATGCAATTTTCCTTCTGTCTAGATTAACTACAGTGGATTATGATCAGTGTGGATGACTATCTCCCTCCCAAGAATGTAATGTCTCCACTGGTGGCAGGCTTGCACAATGGAGTACATTTATTTATCATAGGTAGGGTACTTATGGACAACATATGATAGTGTCTCACTATTATAGTCCATGTAGTGGTTGTGTTGAGTGAGAACGGTGCCCATTGCATAGTCTGAACCATCTGTCTTGGTCTCAAAGTGTTGTTGCAGGTCTGGTAGTGAAATTATTGGGGATGAGCACATGCTCTACATCAAATCGTCGAACTCTTTTTGTAAATGATGATGTCATCCATATACACCACTACAAAAATATTGGTGAATGGTCGCAAGATATCATCCATCGTCCTCATGAAAGTTGTTGGAGCATTTTTCAAACCAAAGGGCATGACGAACCATTCAAAAATATCTTCCTTTGACTTGAAGGCGGTCTTCAATACATCTTTCTATTCTATTAGGACCTAGTGGTATCCAGAATTCAGATCAATCTTATTGAAGTATTTGGCCTTCATGAGCTAATCAAGGAGGTCGTCAATTTGAGGAATCAGGTACAGTTTCTAACTTTTATTTTATTTAGGGCCCGCTAATTAATGCAAATTTTGCAAGTTCCATCTTTCTTCTATACCAACATGATTGGACTCCCACAAGGTGATGCACTGGGACAGATGTGCCCCTTTTGGAGTAGTTCTTGGAGCTATGTCTTGATTTCCTCATTCTCTAACAAAGAGAGATGGTAAACTGGCCCATTGGGCAGCGGTTTACTGGGAATTAGATCGATGGGGTGATTGGCCTAACAGTGCAGAGGTACCCCAGTAGGCAAGGATAAGATATCTCAGTATTCTTCCATGACCTTATCCACTTGCTTCTGCTGTGTGGAGAGTTTGGTTACGGAGACCTTGGATGTGGCTGCAATATTTCACTCATTCTGAGAGCGAATTACAAAGAATACAAACTTCCATCTATGAGAGATGACTTTACTACTTTTCTTGGCAGAGATCAAGGAAATAACACTCGGTAGGATTGCCTTAGGTATCATGTACAATTTATTGTTCAAAATAATAATAACACTATGAGGCCTAAACTCATTTAAAACATGACATTTTTGTAAATATGGTTGGCCCAAAAGAACGTCACAAACTTCGAGAGGGAAAACGTCACATAATACCTCATCTTTGAAGGGATTGATGCCATATGACAGGTGACATTGTTGGTTTATGTGTATGTATCCTCCTTTGCTAATCCATCCAATGGTGTAGGGTTGTGGGTGTGACGTTGTCCGCAAGGATAGTCTCTTGACAACCTTTGTGGAGATGAGGTTCTTCTGGATACCGCTATCAATGATGAAGTGCAGCGGGGTACCCTTCAACCACATCTATGAATGAAAAAGGAGATCACCTTCCTCTGTCTCATTTGGTTCACTGGGCTGGAGCTTGGATGTAGCCATGGTAGCACTAGGTTACGCGTCTATGATCTTTCTCCCCCTGGATAACACTGGATTGAACCTCATCCACCAACGATTGTTTCGAGTGGAAATCAATAGTGTTATGCCAAGGGCTCTTATGGAAGTCACACCATTTCCTGGTATCTTTCTTTTTCTTTCGGTGTCCTTCTTTTCTTAGGGCCTAGACTGGTTTTCCTGAGGTTTCCCATATTTTCTTTGTCCTTTGTTCTATGGGTTGGGGCTACCCTTTCCTGGGTTTTGTTGTGAGGGGTTCCCAGGCCCAAATTGTCGCGTATTTTGTTTGATATTCTACTCAATTTTGATGGCATATCGGTAAGCTGCTCCCAAGGATGATATGTCCAGAACTCCATTTTGTCCTAGATGTACCTAAGAAAACCATCCCGATACTTGAGCACTATATCTAGCTCAAAACATTTGATACCCAACTTTGTGCGCAAGGTATGGAAGATATTTGTGAACTCAGGCACTTCTTGGTCTTGTTCCTGCCATAGCGTGGTCCCTTTTGTGTACAGGTCGTCACAACTTCCAACATGGTAGCACTGTTCCTTAATACCATCCCTGAATGACTTCTAAGTGAATCCAACCATAAATAATGAGTGTTCCTCTATTTCCTTTTGCTCACATAAAGTTTCCCACCAATAATTGACATGGGGGATGACTTTGAGAACAGAAAAAGTAATATTTTCTCTATTTGAGAAGTTATGGATGAAGAAATACCCTTCTAGAAGATTCAACCATTTTTTATACCGTATCTACATCTATGTGACCTTCAAATATTGGAATATCAAAGTTTATTTGTACCTTGAAGGGGCTGACACCTCCGTTTGAGGAAGATGAGTCACGTGTTGGTAGTTGCCGAAGGATTTATGCAAAACTATCCATCATGTCGTTCCTCTGTTGCATTAGAGCTTTCTCAAGCAACATATTGAAGGTATATCCTATGATGTTGTCTTTATTTTCTTCTACCATGAGAGGTCATTTGGGCATGCAAGAGATTTTTTCCTCAAGAGAAACAATCTTGAGACTCAATTCTTTATACCCTGACCTCGTTGGGGACATGCATTAAGAACGCCAAGGAAAATATTGCTCTGATACCACTAATATGTAATATATTTGAAGAATGAAACAAATATAAATTATTATCAAAATATGCTTAACATAGAATAACAAATATACAGTAAAATTGGTTTCTATTCCATCAGGAAATAATCTAAAACTGTAAAATGCACCAGAAATAAGCTTACTAGAATGGTGGCGGGTAATCTGTGAGAAGAGATGTGACGACTGTGCTCATTTGAAGGAATATTATTACAATGAGGCTCTGAAGGCCTTTATACAATAAACATGAATGTCAAAATACCTAGACATCTAAAAATTCTAAACCTAGGAGATGAAGGGCCAAAAGTCAAGTGGGCCATGTTTGGGTAAGTTAGTAAATCAACTTCCTACGGTTGTGACTTTTGCATATGATCTCTACTTTAGGCGCATGATAGACCAATGGAAAGTTATATACGAGGATAATATTTCCGAAAATATTAATCCAATTCCCAAGTGGCGTACTCAGCGATAAAGTGATTCCATTACACTTTTACTTGGGCGATGGCTCTGTTCCATAGTATTGTTTCTTTCCTGTCCAAAATGTGCAGAGGTTCCGCTTGGAACTCGCCTTCAATGATATGAGTAGGATCATGAATATAGTTTTATAATAAGGAAACATGAAAAACATTATGAACTTTTAAGTTTGCAGGAAGTGCTAGTTAATATGCCACAGGTCTGATTCGAGTTAAAATATCGAAGGGGCCACAAAACCTGGGCGTCAACATTGAACGATTTCCTAGCTTTAGAGAGCTCCTCCTTGCTTTGAATTTCAGATATATATGGTCCCCAATTTGAATATCTTGGTGTCTTCTTTTTAAATATGTGTAGCTTTTCTGTCGGTCTTGGGCCTCCTTTAAATTTTGTTGTATCCTTTTACCATTTTCTCCATTTCCTAGAGCATTTCTAGTCCCATCATAATCCTGTCAACTGGAGTATCCCAACTAATAGGGGGTGTGCATTTCCTTCTATAAAATGCTTCCAAGGTACTCATCTTGGCTCATGTTTGATAGACATTATTGTAAGCAAATTCAACTAAGTTTAGGTACTCCTCCCACTTAGTTGGTTTCGTTCTCACGTACATTCGTAACATGTCTTCTAGAATTTGAATTGTTCGTTCGGTTGTCCCATATGTTTGTGGATGGTAGCTTGTGCTGAAATTCAGGTTAGTATCCAATCCTGCAAACAATTCCTTCCAAAAATTTGACGTAAATTTGACATCTCTATCAGATATCACCATCTTAGGAATTCCATGCAATCTAAATATTTCTTTCATAATAGTTTCAACAATATTAACTCCTTATAAGTAGATTTCAAAGGTACAAAATGTGCATATTTGCTAAGTTTATCAATCACTCCCATAATCTAGTCATTTTTCTTTTGATTCTTAGGAAAACCTATGATGAATTCCAACGAGATAATCTCCCACTTCCATTTTGGTGTAGGTAGGGGTTGTAGCAGACCGACTAGATGATGATGTTAAGCCTTTACCTGTTGACAATATAAGAATTTAGATAAATATTCATTTCTTTCACTATTCATGTTAGGACAATAAAACAATTTTCTTAAGGTTGTTATCATTTTCTAGTATCCTGGATGACCAAAATATGGCCTTTTGTGCAATTCGTCAAGAATTGTTGTTTTTAAATCAGTAGAATTAGGTACATACAACCTATTTTTGAACCTTAGCAGTCCATTTTTATCTAAACTCATATCTGTTTTGTTCAGTTCTTCTCCATTTTCTTACAATTTTGTTATTGTTTTGATGTATGTTTCGTCATTATTGCCTGCATATTTTATTCTTTGTTCGATGTCGTTTTTTTCTTTGCTAACACTTATCTCATAAATTTTGTTAGTCCTCCGACTTAGAGCATCTGCAACTTTGTTTTCTTTACCTTTGATGTGTCATACTTTAAAATAAAATTCACCTAAAAAGGATATCCATATCGCTTGCCTTGCTTTGAGATCTGGTTGACTAAATAAAAACTTTACACCACTGTTGTTGGTTAGTAGCATAAACCTTCTCCCCATCAAATAATGTTGCCACATTTTCAGATTATGAATTATGGATGCTAATTCCAAATCATGTGTAACGTAATTCCATTTAGGTTCTTTTAGTTTATGTTATTCGTAACATATGGTGTGTCCATCTTATGTTAGGATACCTACCAAGCCTTCTTTGCTTGCATCCACGCAAACTATAAAATCTTTATCAGGATATTCTACCCTTAGGATAGGTCTTGTAGTTAAGAGTCCTTTTAATTTATCAAAATTGTCCTAACAGTTTTGTGACCAAGTAAATCGTATTCCCTTTTTCTATAGGGATGTAATTGGATACTTGATCTTAGAAAATCCTTCAATAAACCTTCATTTGGATACGCGATCAAACAAATAAAGGTTGTTGGTGCATTAGTAAGAACAAATGGAATTACGACAAACTCATACTGTATGTAATGTGTTCTAAATGTTTTTTTATTTATATCTTCGTCTTTTATTCTGACTTGGTGATAACCAGACCTTAAATCTAACTTAGAGAATGTCCTTGCTCCTTTGACTTGGTCAAATAGGTCATTAATTCTGGGTAAAGAATACTTATTCTTGATCGTCATCTTATTTAGTTGTCGATAGTCAAGGCATGGTCTCAAGGTCCCATATTTCTTTTTAACGAAGATAACTAGTGATCCCCAAGGTGAGACACTTGGTCTGATATATTCTTTATCTAACAGTTCTTGCAGCTAAATTTTCAGTTCCATTAATTTGGGTAGGCTCATTCTATAAGATGCCTTAGATATTGAGGAATATCTAGGTAGTAGATCGATCGAGAAACATATCAATCTTCTTGGAGGTAGTTCTTGTATTTCATCCATAAATACATCTCTAAACCCATGTAGGACTGCAAATTCCTCTAAACTGGGGTTGTTTTCCTTTTTTAACAGATTAGTTACCTCAACAGCATAAACTTGGCAAACTTTGCTCATACATTTCTTAAACTACATGGTTGATATCTTCCTAACCGAAACTGGTTTTTTGATCCCTTGTATCATCCTAATTATGTTGTTTTTGTCTCTGTAAATAAGTGACTTTTCATAATAGTTTAATATTACTTTATGTTTCTCTAACCAGTCCATTCCAATGATTAAATCATAATATCCCAAAGGTAAAGTGTTCATATCTATCTTTGTACTTTGATCGTCTATGATGAGTTCACATTCAGGAATAAAACATGTTACCTTTCTCTTGGTATGTGTTGCTAACTATACTAATCAAGACATAGCATGCTTTACTTTCTTGAGCTTGTTTAATTCAACTAAACCAGGAGTGACATAATTCATACTAGCTCCCGTGTCAATTAATATGGAAATGTGGTTATCATGAATTTTACCTTCAACCTCCACGATAGTGGATTGATGATTAGATTGCATGCCATTCATAGCTACATTATTTCTGTGCACGCTTCTACCCATATCTCCTATTGTCGAAGCTTCTTGCAGGTTATGGACTGAAGTTCTTGCCGTGGAAATTAAGCGTGGAAAATTTCTCCTCAAGTAAGGTTCTCCACACTCCCAACAGTTCAATGGTTCTCTGGGGTTGTCCCCAACATTCGTGACTCCGACGTTAACTGGCCTACCTCCCCCTTGAGCGCTATGGGTGTTTGAATGATATTCCTTATTTTGGAATTTTTTTTACATATTACGGAAAGGGGCTAGTTGGAACCCTTTCTTTCACCGATTCATTATGTCTTGTTTCTTTTGCTTCCATGCCTTGTGAATTTCAAACCTTTGCTTGTATTGATCATGGCACATATGATCCTTTCTAAACACTTCATTTAAATCCTTGGGATTGTCAAATTCAATTATGTCTTTGTATAACTGTGGTAGACAACTTAAGAATCATTGTATATTTACTTTGTCTTCCTTGATGTATGGTACAAATATCAATAGTTCTACAAATTTATTTATCAGTTCATCTATGGTCATTTGTCAAAGTCTTAGCTCATAGAATTCCTTAGTCTTTCTTTCATAATAGTTTTCTGACAAATAATGTTTCTTGAAATATTTCTTAAAATATGACCATTCCATTTGTTTCTCTTTCAATACCTTAGCCAATTTCAGGTTTTGCCACCATATAATTAATTTTCCCTTCAAGTTTTAAATGGACATTCTGACTTTCATATTACTATAGTAGTTGTAAATCTAAAACTATTTCTTTATATCTAGTAGACATGCTTCAACCTCTTCACCTGTCCTTGATTCTCTATCAAAGGTGGATGGTTTTATTTTCTTAAGTTCACCTTCCAGGTGATCTACTTGGATTCTTTTTCTTCCCGTAATTATTTTGTTTCCTGTCATGTGTGTATATTCGAAAGAACTATCTTCATTTTTTGTTTCATGACCAGATTTTTTTTAGGACCTTTTGTTGACTTCTTCCTCTTTGGAATTATTCTTTGGTGTCCTCTTGGTTAATATATTGCACAACATCATTTATTTTATTTCTAACTAGTCTTCATGTACCTTTTTCAACTTTTCGTTATCTACTTTAAACACTTGTAATTCCACACTGAGGTTCTTCACTGTTTCCAAAACCTGGGTGGTTGAAATTCCTTCCTTGTTATGTTGTAGTTATTTAAGAATTCCTTGATTTGGATTCTCCATGGGTCTGATTTCTTCTTCATTTTGTGTTGACATTATCACAAAAAACCAACAATTTTTCTGTTTGTAACAGTAAACATATTTGTTAGATTTTATTCAACAGAAATAAAAGAATTAAAATAATTTTGGGCTTGCCCTGAGGTCCAAGTGATGTAACCTTTATCTCTCATACCATATGTAATGTACCCTGAATTTCCCATATAAAAAAAAATTGTTAGGGGACATTAAAGTTCCTTGACTCTCCAACATTGATTGTGACAGAGATAATCTAATTAAATACATATTTATTCTTTTATCGTATGCATAGCAGATTTACCATCATTATTGGATTGGAATCATACACTTATTTGTTATTGAAGAAAATTGCGACCAAGAGTGTCATGGCCCTTAGAATAACCACCATTTTTATGTCAAGACACGTTATCCATGATATTACATTGTGTAATAGACTATCATTAATCATATATGTCCTACTTCTACATAACTCTCCTAGCTCTGATAAACAATATAGACTATAACTATAGACTTTCATATAGACTATCTGCAAAAATAATACTAACCATAACAATATACATCGTTTATCATATAGGCTATCATATGGATACTATAATAACATTGTTAGCAACCCTACTCGACTGGTAACATAACTCAACAATAAAGGGGTTCGAACCAGATGAAACCCACTGGCTTCCTTCCTAACCCCTTTTCCCTTCTCTAACATAGTTTTTGGGAAGTAGTCCTTTTTATTCATCCCTCAATTGTATGTGACCATGGGCTCTGACCTGATGCTATCAAATAGGTGCTTATTTGGAGCCTTGAGATCTTTGGGGCTTCGAAACTTTACCTTCAAAAGCTCTTGCTACTTCGTGCTTTATTTCTCCCCAACACTGAATTAGCGAACTTCATGAACTAGGGTGGATAAAAGGCCCATGACTTCCTCAACAACTGACGACTGGGATTTATTTCAGAACTCCAGGATTCACAAGTTCTGGGTTGTACATACTCTCTATCCTTTTGGAGTGCTCAGTCTCTGGACTGTGGTATCGGTTGGAACTTACCTTCTCTCTATCAATGGTTGATATTAACTCCAGGATTTGAGAGTTCTTGACTCAACACAACTACAACACAAATCCTCCTGAGTACCAAGTCTTCAGACCTTGGGATTAGGTGCCACACGTCCACTGGGGCCCACGGTCTCCGTGGTTGAACCAATAAATATTGAAAACATCACATCAACTTTAGTACTTTCAAAATTGTGGGGACATTCGTTGGCGATATTGGAGTAACCCGTTCGTTGTTCCACAATTGACCCCACGCTGACACGTACCCCTTCTGGGAAACCATGGTTTGGATTGTGGGACTTCCCTATAGAATTATATCATGTGCAACTTTGATCTCTGCAATGCCTCATAACCATAGACCTTGATAGATTGTGATGAAAGTTAATGTAGCCCCGATCTAACTAACTTATTCGCCAAGTTTAACTACCTTCTGCCACCGCCCAGAGAGTCACGTGGTAGGACACACGAATCTGACATGTGGCCCAATTAGGTGGGTGACATATGTCACGTTCTAACTACATTTCTATCTTAAAAAGGTTCTTAACTCAATGACATGGGGTACACGTGCCATGTTTCCACATCATCCCTAATGACGTCAACATGCCACGTATTTTCAGCACTTCGGGATTCGGGAGATTTCAGCTTAGCATACCTCGTTTCTCCTGAATGTTGAACTCCTAAACTTTCTTACCTTCCACTCCTTTCTTAATCCTATGGTTATGATCTGTCCTTGGAAAAATCCAACGGTAAACATTTCCTCCCCCATGGATCTATGATGTAGATCCTCTTCAGGACATCAGAACTTCAGGCTTCGACCCTTTCTTCTCTATCACACATGAACTTCGTCAAAGTCACGAAGCTTGAAGTACTTAGGGGTTAATCCTCATGCACTTTTCTCCAGATCTGATGGCTGTGAAGGATCCTCATTCTCCTGAAAATATCCCATGGAGCAACTTGAAACCTCACGGTTCCAAACCCATAGTTACTGCAGTCTGTTTTCTCTCCAATTGTTGTTGAACTGCTATACCTCCTGAGCTTCCAAACACGGATAATGCCAAGTCAGAAATGACATCTGCAAGTTACATCACTTTTTGAGTATGTACTTCAGGGAAAACCAGTTTCTAACATCATAAATCACCTGAAGCACTGAAGGACGAAGTTAACACTAACCGTTGATCTAATTCAGAAATGAAGCTAAGTTTTTTCCTTGGCTTATTCTATTGTTTTTTTTCCACATAATTAGAAATCTAGCATAGTTAATAAACCCTCATTTTATTCTTTTGCAGGTTGTGCAACTTGAGGTAATCAAATGAAGGAAACATCTCACTTGAAAGGTATTCCAGTTCTGATCTATGTGCGCATTACTTCAATTACATACATAATTTTGTGTATACTTCTTAACACTTTATTTACAATACAAGAGGTTGTGGAGTCTTTTATTTATGGTAATCCAACAGTAATGTTTGGACGATGATTGATTGAATACAAAGGTTTCTTTTGCAATATACTTTGAATTCATCACTATATTTCTGTGGTAATGAAGAATGTATTCGGATTTTTATTCATTCTAATTATTCTCTGTGGTAATTGTGTATGTACATATTTAAATGGAAATTCAATATATATGTACCACCATACCATTTCAAATAAATTATATATTCACTATCCTTTAACTATACTAAGCCATCATGAAACAGTTGTCAAAGTCATCTAGGAGGGAGATCTATGCTCAAAATGTGAGCGTTAGGGTTCGTCTGGCATGAGCATTAGGGTTTGAGGTGCAGAGAGGCTCATGGCGGCACCAGGGGGCGGGATCCCCGCCCCCTCTTCCATGAAATCGGTCGAATATGCATTTCGCAGGCTTATTCACAGTCAAGGGAAGAAGTCTTCTCCTCCAGAGATTCTGAAATTCATAAAGAAACTTGACGAAATTCCTGAAATCGCCTTACCTGAAGAGAACCCAATGAAAATAGCAGTAGCTCTAGCCAATNGCAGGCTTATTCACAGTCAAGGGAAGAAGTCTTCTCCTCCAGAGATTCTGAAATTCATAAAGAAACTTGACGAAATTCCTGAAATCGCCTTACCTGAAGAGAACCCAATGAAAATAGCAGTAGCTCTAGCCAATCGAGGATTAATGGGATAGTTTATGGGCCTGTGGCCGTCCACCAAAACAACAGATGATTGGATACAACGGAACTGGAGACCGAACCTAGCGAACGGAGTAACCTGCTACCCAGTGGGAAGAGGCTATTTCATTTTTGAATTCATTACTGAAGAAGACCGAGATTTGGTATTCAGAAACGGACCTTACTTCATGGGGACCCAGGGACTCTATCTAAACAAATGGACACCTGATTTTAACCCATTGGTGGACACGCCTAAGGAAGTGTCAGTCTGGGTTAGACTGCCAAATCTCCCAATGCACTGCTGGGATTTCGAATCACTGCAAAGAATCGGAAACGGAGTAGGCAGGTTCATTGACAAAGAAGATAATAAGGGACAGTATACATGTGCCAAAATCTGTGTGGAGGTCAATCTGGAGGCAGGACTCCCAGAAGCTGTCAAATTAACCGTTGGCTCTTGGACCCACTACCAGAAACTGGATTATGAACACCTGCCGTTCAAGTGCAGAAACTGCCAGGAGCACGGGCATTTTCAAAGGAACTGTCCCAAATTACCAGCCAGCGGGTCGGAGGATGCAGAAGGCTGGCAAAAAGTAAGGAGAGGGAAAAACTCACAGAATACTAAAAACAGAGACAAGATGCACCAGGAACCATCCAAAGAAGGTAACCCTAAGAACAACGCTCAAGAAAATCCAAAAACACAAGGAAACCCCACTATAGTTATTGAAGAAGGAGGAAATCAACAACCAGGATCCCCAGTGAGCCCCAACACAGGATCCAAAAGCATAAGCTCGAGTAAGGAAGACACCAACCTGGATACAAACACTGAGGTCGAAACAGTGGAGGAGGAGGACACTGAAGCAAGCAACCCAAAAGGAACACCTGACTAGCCAAAACGAGGAAGAAAGACAGAGAAAAAAAGACGAGAAGAATTGTCCTATAAGGAAGTAACTCAGGTAAGTCAGCACACAATCCCGGATATGATGAGTACTAGACAGGGGTCGAAACAGGGGAAGACGCCGAAAGGAGCTCCCCTTCCTCAAACAAGTAAATAATGCAATTAGTCTCCTAGAACTACAGAGGACTTGGCAACAAGACAAAAGAAGAATCCTTGAGAGACTTAATAAGGCTAGCAAGACCTGAAGTCCTCCTTATCCAGGAGACGAAACATGAGGAGGACGACTTCCTCCGGGCAAGTAATTTTTTTTGGAAGAAAGGTCTGGGGCGGGTAGTAAGCGCCCGAGGTGCCTCGGGGGGATTAGCAACCCTATGGGACTCTTCAAAGATCGAACTAATAGAAGAAGCGGCAACCACTCACTGGCTCTACAATAAGCTGCTACATAAAGGATCTGGGTATCTGGTAAGTCTTTTTAACCTGTATGTCCCTGTTTCAATTAATGAGAAAAAAGACTGCTGGGAATCCTTAGCTCTTTTTCTTAATCAAAGCAATCCTGTAAACCTTATAGTGGCAGGAGACCTAAATGTCACCCTCTC
>SNQJ01S0064650.1:55510-67725 GCA_010110895.2 Picea sitchensis
TTTAAGTGCTGAAAGTATAGACAAAAGAGGATGGGATACAAGCTCAGGGGATTATACTGCAGCTGCTGGTTACAAGATAGTCTCAGGTGTCCCTTGGGTTCCTCCCAACCCTGGTCTGTGGAAAGCCCTTTGGAACTTCCCCTCTATCCCCAAGGTAGACCTCTTCGCCTGGACTCTTATGCATAACAGCATCTTAACCTTTGATAATTTGAAGAGAAGAGGCTGGGAAGGGCCCTCTCGCTGCCCCCTGAGCACTCAATCAGAAGAAACTATTGTCCATCTTCTTTTCAATTGTGAATTTTCCAAAGAAGTCTGGGAGCTCCTTGCGGGACCAATAGCTTCTAAGCTTCCAACTGAGAGTAAGGAACTATTCAACTATTGGCTATCCCTGTCTCCATTTGAATTAAAAAACAAGCACCTGCTCAAAACAATATGGATGTGGATACCAAAATTCACCTGTTGGAAGATATGGCTAGAGCGAAACAATAGGATTTTTAAAGAAGAAAGAAGATTGCCAGCTCAGGTGGCCATTAAAGTCCAGACCATGATTTCAGAAGCCATAAATGCGAAGTCTTCCATCCAGAACTCTGCCATGATAACTGAGGAAGAAGAGAACTGGCTCAAGGATTTCAGACCAGCTCACCAGAATTATAATCAGTCCATTCCTCCAAGAATCAGAAATTGGGAGATTCGTTTGCCGGAACAAGAATTCATGAAATGGAGGTCGACACTAGATGATTGGTGGCTCCTCTTTGATGGAGCCTCGAAAGGCAACCCTGGCAGGGCAGGGGGAGGAGGAATACTTCTCGAACACAATGGTTCAATCAAATTATCCTTTGCCTGGGGTCTAGGATTTGCCTCTAACAACTAGGCCGAATTCTTAGCACTCTAGAAAGGGATAAACCAAGTTATCAAGCTGGGCATTAAAGAAGTCAAGATTGTGGGGGACTCTAAACAAGTAGTGGATGACATTAACCTCAATAGGCCACCAAAGGATATGAGGCTGGCTCAGTTATACAAAAATATACTCATCCTCTTGGAGAAGATACAAGAGTACAAACTCTATCATGTGCTCTGGACGCTGAATGGAGACGCGGATAAAGAAGCGAATCAAGGATCTCTGCAAAACAAAGGACAGCTGAAAATCAATGGGGAAACTTCCCATCATCCGATTCCCTAAAAATGCAGAGGTTGCTTAGATGAGCTCTTTCAAATCGATCTGGCCTCAGTCAGAAAGGATGACAGTCCATTCCTCTAGTCGGACGGACAAGATATGAACGCGGAGATATGGAATCTTATTCCACCCGTGAAGAACATGAACAGGGACAGGAGGACCCGCTATTAAAAGACCCTCGCTCTTCACCACATCAGCCAAGAAGACGGACGAGCAGGTCGCAGGAAGCAAGGAGCAGAGCACGTTTTGAGCATAACAGTCATGGAATCGGGTTCTAAAACCCCCCTCACGCCAAAAGAACAAATAGACTTTATCAGAGCCGAACTGGAAAGCATAAGGGCATCCACCAATCAGCAAAAATGGGAAAATCTGAAGTTTGAAATGGAGGACCTCAAAGATGAACTCTCATACGAAATACACGTCGGCTTGAAGGATGCAGCCAACCTCATGGGAGACTTAGGAAAATGCCTCTGCAACCTGGAGCAGAAAGTGGAGGAGTTAACCACTTCTTTCAGCAAGATCTCAGAAGCATATGTAGAAGTGGCCACCAATACTGGAAACAAAGGAAAACGCTAAGGGCGTAGCAGCCGTCTTAGTTTTTTAAGGAGCCCCAGCCCAGGATATTGGTTAGACAAGCGCATTCCTTCTTTTAGATGTATGGCACTTCTAGGAGTAAAACTTTATTGTAGATGGTAAAAGAATTCTGGCTGGAAATTGTATTACAGAGCAGTAGCTCTGAGATAATCTGTAAGGGTTCGGCAACCCTCTCTGCCATAATCTAAATAAAGCTCCATACCCGTTTATGTTAAAAAAAAACTATACTAAGCCATCATATTCCTAACAAATAAAAGTCATAGTCATAACATTGACAAGGAATGCAATCCAAGATACATATCTGAAACCTAATGCTAGAATAAAAATGGAACAACCACGTTCCACCCAACCATAGAACAAAACATCCAAGTTCACTTGTCATGTTCACCCCCTAGCTTGACCATGAGTCCATAAGGTAAAATTGAATGATCCTCCTTAGCTATAGTCTCCATCCACGGATCATAAAATCCTTTGCCCATACTAACATTTCTCATAACAACAAATAGTTTATTTTCCAACATCCATAGATCAGAAAACCCTTTGCCTCACACTAGCATTGCTCATAAAAGAAAATAGTTTATTTTCCAACATCCATAGATCAGAAAATCCTTTCCCTCACACTAACAATGCTCATAACAACAAATAGTTTCTTTTCCAACATACTAAGAAACGTTTTGCCTCCTCCATATCTTGTTTTTATATGCATCCTTGTGCCTAGGTATTTCCTTCCCTCATTGGGAAATTTGCAGCTTTACAAATCCATGCTTTTTAGGGGCTACTAGTGGCCAAATTCCACATTTTCCACTTATAAAAATCAATCTTGAGGTAACTCAAAATTGTTGCTCCATTTGTCTTCCAACATTTAATTTATTAAAAGTATGTCTTACACATGTGTCAAAATAAAAGAGGATAGTTGGGAATGTCATATATTTTCCCAACAACCATTAAATAATTAATTACAACAATCAAAATTTCAAATTCAGATTTCCCATAAATGGAAAATAATTTCAAAATCAGAATTTTCCAAAAGAAAAAATTTATTTCAAAGTTCACTTATAATATAATATTCTAAAATTTTACGATATGAGAGACAATTTGATAAATTAGTTTATAGAACTATAGAGATTTGTACCATACACCAAGGAATAAAATGTAAAGATACAACCATTCTTAAGTTGTCTACCACATTCGTACAAGGACATAATTGAATTTGACAATCCCAAGAATTTAAATTAAGTGTTTAGAAAGCCTCGGATATGCTATGATCAATACAAATAGAGGTCTAAAATTCCCAAGGCATGGAAGGACAAGAAATAAGACATAATGAATCACCGAAAGAAAGCGTTCAAACCAACTCCTTTTCGGAATATGGAAAAATGTTTCCAAAACAAGGACTATCATTCCAACACCCTGAGTGCCCAAGGGGGAGGTAGACCAGTTAACCTGGGAGTCAATAATATTGGGGACAACCCTTGAAAACCATTGAAGTGTTGGGAGTGTGGAGAACCTCACTTGAGGAGAAATTGTCCATGCTTAATTTTTATGGTAAGAACTACAGTCCATAACCTGCAAGGAGCTTCAACAGTAGGAGATATCGGCAGAAGCGTGCACAAAATTAATGCATCTAGGGATGGAAGGCAAGATGATCATCAATACACTATCATGGAGGTTGAAGGTAAAATTCATGATAACCGCATTTCCATATTAATTGACCCAAGAGCTAGTCTGAGTTATGTTACTCATGGTTTAGTCGAATTAAACAAGATCAAGAAAGTAAAGCATGCTAAGTCCTGGTTAGTACACTTAGCAATAGGGACCAAGAGAAAGGTAAGAAATTTTATTCCTAAATGTGAACTTAGCATAGACGGTCAAAGTATAAAGTTAGATCTGAATATTTTACCTTTTGGATCTTACTATTTAATCTTTGGAATGTATTGGTTAGAGAAACATAAAGTAATATTAAACTGTTACGAAAAGTCACTTATTTACAGAGAAAAAAACAACACAGTTAGGATGATACAAGGGATGATAAAACCAATTTCAGTTAGGTAGATATCAACCATGCAGTTTCAGAAATGTATGAACAAAGGTTGCCAAGTTTGTGTTGTTCAGGAAACTAACCTATTAAAAAAGGAAAAAAACCCCAATTTAGAGGACTTTTTAGTCCTACATGGGTTTAGAGATGTATTTGTGGACGAAATACTAGAACTACCTCCAAGAAGAGAGATGTATTTCTCTATCAATCTACTACCTAGATCTTCCCTGATATCTAAGGAACCTTATAGAATGAGTCTACCTGAATTAACAAAACTGAAAATTTAGTTCCAAGAACTGTTAGATAAAGAATATATTAGACCAAGTGTCTCACCTAGGGAAACATCGATTCTCTTCGTTAAAAATAAAGATGGGACCTTTAGACTATCCATTGAGTATCATCAACTAAATAATATGACGATCAAGAATAAGTATCATTTACCCAGAAATAACGACCTGTTTGACCAGGTTGGAGGAGCAAGGATCTTCTCTAAGTTAGATTTAAGGTCTCGTTATCACCACGTGAGAATAAAATACAAAGATATAAAGAAAACAACATTTACAACACATTACAAACACTATGATTTTGTCGTAATTTCATTTGGTATTACCATTGCACCAACAACCTTTATGTGTTTGATGAATAGTATATCCAATCAATATCTGGATAAATTTGTGTTGGTGTTTATCGATGATATTTTAGTTTACTTGAAAACAAATGAAGAACATGAAGAAAATCTTAAAATAGTATTGAATACCTTAAGGAAACACAAGTTGTATGCAAAGTTTGATAAGTGTGACTTCTACCAAACAAAGATACAGTACCTAGGACAATGATATCCGAACATGGTATTGCAGTTGATCTAGAAAAGTTAAAAGCCATTATGGAATGGCCTATCCCTAAGGATGTAGCAAACATCATATCATGCATGGGAATTATCGGTTATTATCAAAGATTTATCGAAGGATTTTCTAATATCATGCATCCAATTACATCCCTACAGAAAAAGGGAATAAGATTTACTTAGACAAAAAAGTGTTAGGAAAACTTTGATAAATTAAAAGGACTCTTAACTACAAAACCTATCCTAAGGGTGGGGGATCCCTATAAATATTTTACAATTTGCGTTGATGCAAGAAAATAAGGCTTGGGAGGGTTCCTAACATAAAATGGGCACATCATCTATTACGAATCACGTAAACTGAAAGAACATGAACATAATCATGTTACAAATTATTTGGAATTAGCAACCATAATTCATGCTCTAAAAATGCTCCGACATTATTTAATGGGGAGAAGGTTTATGTTACTAACCGACAACAGTGGTGTAAAGTTTTTATTGAGTCAACTAGATCTCAATGCAAGTCAAGTGAGATGGCTATCCTTTTTAAATGAATTTGATTTTGAAGTACGACACATCAAAGGTGAAAAAAGAAATTTACAGATTCTCTAAGTCGGAGGACTAAAAAACTTTATGAGATAAGTGTTAACAAAGAAGAAAATGACATCGAACAAAGAATAAAATATGCAAGCAATAATGACGAAAAAGTACATAAAAACAACAACATAATCACAAGAAAATGTAGGAAAATAGAACAAAACAGATCTGAGTTTAGATAAAAATGGAATGGTAAGGTTCAAAAACAGGTTTTATGTACCTAATTCTATTGATTTAAAATAAACAATTCTTGACGAATTGCACAAAAGGTTGTTTTTTGGTCATCGAGGAAACCAGAAAATGATAACAGCCTTAAAAATATTGTACTATTGGCCTACGATGAAGAATGAAACAGTTGAATATTTATTTAAATGCTTAGATTGTCAATAGATAAAGGTTGAACATCAACATCCAGCCAGTCTACTACAGTCTCTACCTATACCAGAATGGAAGTGGGAGATTATCTCGTTGGACTTCATCATAGGTTTTCATTAGACTCAAAAGAAAAATGACTCGATTATGGTAGTGATTGATAAACTTATCAAATCTGCACAAATTTTACTTGTGAAATCTACTTATAAAGCAATTAATATTGCTGAAATTTTATGAAAGAAATATTTATATTGCATGGAATTCCTAAGATGGTGATCTCCGATAGAGATGTCAAATTTACGTCAAAGTTTTGAAAGGAATTGTTTGCAGGATTGGATACTAACCTGAATTTCAGCACAAGCTACCATCCACAAACGGATGGGAAAACTAAATAAACGAATCATATTGTGGAAGACATGTTACGAGTGTACATGAGAAAGAAACCAACTAAGTGGGAGGAGTACCTACACTTAGTTGAATTTGCTTACAATAATGGCTATCAGACATCAGCCAAGATGAGTCCCTTCGAAGCATTATATGAAAGGAAATGCACAACCCTGATTAGTTGGGATAATCCAGTTGACAAGATTATGATGGGACGAGAAATGCTCCAGGAAATGGAGAAAATGGTAGAAAGCATACAACATAATTTAAAGGAGGTTGAAGACTAACAGAAAAGCTACGCATATTTAAAAAGGAGACACTAGGAATTTCAAATTGGGGACCATGTATATCTGAAATTCAAATTAAGGAGGAGCTCCCTAAATGTAGGAAATTGTTCAAAGTTGGCGCCCAAGTTTTTTGGCCCCTTGGATATTTTAACTCGAATCGGACCCGTGGCGTATCAACTAGCACTTCATGCAAACTTAAAAGTTCATAATGTTTTTCATGTTTCCTTATTAAAAAAGTATATTCATGATCCTACTCACATCATTGATTGGAACATGGTGCAGGTAGAACCAAAGGGCGAGTTCCAAGATAAACCTATGCGCATTCTAGACAAGAAATAAACAATACTATGGAACAAAGCAATTGCCCAGGTAAAAGTGTAATGGAAGCACTTTAGCCATGAGGAGGCCACTTGGGAATTGGAGGAAGATTTGATGAAATCTTATTCAATCCTATTTTGAAAGAGGAATGAACACCGAGGAAAATGTTGTATTTAAGGGGGAGAGGATGTAATATCCTCAAATTTTAGAATATTAAATTCTAAGTGAACTTTGAAATAAATTTCCATTTTTGGAAAATTCAGATTTGGAAATTATTTGCCATTTATGGAAAATCCCAATCTAGAATTTTGATTTTTGTAACTAATTATTTGATGACTATTGGGAAAAGATTTTACTTGCCCAACTATCCTCTTTTATTTTGACACATGTGTAAGACTAACTTTTAATAAACTAAATGTTGGAAGACAAATGGAACAACGAGGTTAAAAATAACTGAGCAGGAATCCATGAGTGGGGAACAGGTTTGAGTTACCTCAAGGATGATTCTTATAGGTTAAAAAAGTGGAATTTGGAGACTGGCATCCCCTAAAAATTAGGTATTTGTAAAGATGTGAATTTCTCAAGGAGGGAAGGAAATACCTAGGAACAAGAATGCATATAAAAAAAACATATGAAGGAAGAAGGACACTACTTAGTATGTTGTGTAAAAGAAAGTATTTGTTGTTATGAGCACTCTTAGTGTGAGGCAAATGAATTTTTGATCTATGGATGTATGTTGGGGATCAAGAATTGTTTGTTGTTATGAGCACATATGGTGTGAGGAAAAGCATTTTCTGATCAGTTGATGGTAACAATAGCTAAGGAGGATAATTCAGTTCTCCCTTATGGACTCATGGTCAGACTAGTGGTTGGTCAAGACAAGTGATCGTGGTTCTTATTTTCTATGATTGGGTGGAATGTGGTTATTCCATTTTTATTCCAACATCAAGTTTCAGATATGTATCTTGGCTTGCATTCCTTGTCAATGTTATGTTTATTATTTTTATTTGTTAGGAATATGATGGATTAGTATAGTTAAAGGATACTGAATATATTGTTTATTCAAAATGTAATGGTGGTACATATATGTTGAATTTCCATTTAAATATGTTCTTACACAATTACCACATAGAATAGATAGAACAATTAACAATATGAATACATTCTTCATTTCCACATAAATATAGTGATGAATTCAAAGTATCCTGAAAAAAAAACCATTGTATTCAATCTATCTTGTTCAAACTTTACATTTAGAGTACCACATGTCAAGAATTACACATCCTTCTGTATTGTAAACAAAACCCTAGGAAAGTCTCTACAAAATTATATATGTAGCTGAAGATTAATGTGTACATAGATCAGTCAAGGAAGGACATGGAACCGAATACCTTTTGAGGTAAGATGATTCCTTCATCTGATTACACCAACTTGCATAACCTGCAAAGGAAGTAAAATGAGGGTTTAGTAACTATGCTAGAATTTTAATTATGTGGAAAACAAAAAATAGAATAAGCCAAGGAAAAATCTTAGCTTGAGTTCTAAATTAGATCAATGGTTAGCGTTAACTTCGACCTTCAACGCTTTGGGTGACTTTTTATGTTAGAAACTGGTTTTCCCTGAAGTATAGACTCTCCAAGTGACATAACTTGTTGAATTCATTGTTGAATTGGAATTGGTTGTGTTTGAAAGCTCAGGAGGTATAGTTAATGAAGAGACTGTAGTGACTTTGGTTTTAGAACTGCAAGGTTTGAAGTTGGTCCATAGGATCTTTGTGGGAGAAGGAGGATCCTTAAAAACCATTATATATGGATAAAAGTTAATGAATATTAACCCCTAAATACTTCGCAACTTCGGTGAATTTTATGTGTGATAGAGAAGGAAGGGTTGAATCCCAAAGTTCTGAAGTCTTGAAGAGGATCTACGTCATAGATATGTGGAGGGAAATGTTTACCATTGGATTTGACCAAGGATGGATCAGAACCATAGGGTTAATCCAAGAGTGGAAGGTAAGAAAGTTTGGGAGTTCGGAGTTTGGGAGAAACAGGGTATGCTAAGGTGAAATCCCTCGAAGCCTAAAGTCCCAAAGTGACATGGCCTACTGAAGTCACTAGGGATGACGTGGACACATGGGATGTGCGCCATGTGTCAATGAGTTAAGAACCTTTGTAAGATAGAAATGTAGTTAGAACATGACATATGTCACCCTCCTGATTGGGCTTCGTGTGTCCTACCATGTGGCGCTCCGAGTGGTGGCACGAAGTAGTTAAACTTAGCAAAGAAGTTAGCTAGATATGGGCTACATTAAATTTGATCACGATCTATCAATATCGATGGACGAGAGGCATTGCGAAGATCGAAGTTGCACGACAGATAATTCTATAGGGAAGTCCCGTAATCCAAACCATAGTTTCCTGGAAGGGGTACATGTCAGCGTGGGGACAATTGCAGAACGATCAATGGGCTACTCCAAAACCGACAACCCATGTCCCCGCAATTTAAAAAGTAGTAAAATTGATGTGATGTTTTCAGTATTTATTAGTTCAATCATAGATATCGTGGGCCCTAGTGGATGTGTGGCACCTGATTCCAAGGTTCGAAGACTTTGTACACCAGAGGAAATGTGTTAGAGTTGGATTGAGTTGAGAACTCTCGAATCCCAGAGTTAATCTTGACCATTGATTGAGATAAGTTACGTGGAAACACATACCATAGTATGGGGACTGAGCACTCTGGAAGGTTGGAGAGTATGGACAACCCAGAACTTCTAAATATCAGAGTTTCATAATAAATCCTAACCATTGGCTATTGAGGAAGCCATGGGTCGTTGATCCACCCCACTTCACGAAGTTCACCAATTCGGTGTTCAGGAGAAATAAGGCATGAAGTAGCATGAGATTCTAAAGGCGATGTTCTGGATCCCCAAAGATCTCAAGGCTCCAGATAAGCACCTATCTGATAGCACTAGGACACATCCCATGGTCACATAAAATTGAGGGATGAAGAAAAAGGGTTAGTTCTCGAAAACTGTGTTAAAGAAGGGAAAAGGGGTTAGGAAGGAAGCTCATGGGTTTCTCCTGGTTCGAACCCCTTTATTGTTGAGTTATGTTACCTGTCAGATAGGGTTTCTAACAATAGTCTATATGGTAAATGATATATATGTTGTTATGGATAGTGTTATTGTTATTGTATCCATATGATATCCTATATGGTAAATGATATATATCGTTATGGCACGAGTGTTATTGTTGCCAATAGTCTATATGACAGTCTATAGTTATAGTCTATATTGTTTATTAGAGATAAGGGAGTTATGTAGAATTAGATAATATATGATTAATGATATTCTATTAAGCAATGTAATATGGATAGCATTTCTTGACATAGACATGTGTTTATTCTAAAGGGCATGAAAGTCCTGGTCACAATTTTCTTCAATAACAAATAGGTGACCTCTACAAATAGATTATTTTTGGTGTGAAAGTTCTTAAGTTCACAAAAATATGGAAATGAACATGAGATGGTCTTATGAAAGGTACACTAGGAGGGATTTATGGGTGTAGATGGGGAAGTAGGGAAAACATGGGAATAACATGTATCTAAAGGATGATCAATAGAAGGATCAAATTAGGTTAGAGGAGAGAATATTTCAGGAGCCACTTTTAATTCCAGAACCAATCCCCAAACAATGATATTTTCTAAGGAAGGACTTTCAAATAAATAAAATTCACAATGGAAAACCAATAAAAAACAAGAATTCAATTTAACAATTAGTACATCTTCTAGATCGGAAATGTGCAGTTAGATGTGTAACTTGCAGAAGACCTTGTTGTAGATATATACTGACTATTTGGAGAGTTATCGAAGCTGCAACCATTTATAAAGGAGATTGTAGTGATATCTCAGGGGATAGAAGCATTCTCTTAATGCTTCAAAAAATTCATCACAACACGTGAGGCATGTGGGTGTTGTAGTGATTGTCTCACCAATATCAATCACCAATGTCTGATTCTCAATCCGAGTATCCCACAAAGATTTCTCAATTCCCTCCAATTGCAAGTTGGTGATATAAAGATTCATGTCCTCCTTAATCTTAGGACATGTCTTGAAGTAGGTGGAGAGGTTGTGGATCCAAGAATCGATAGTCTCACCATTCATGTGGCCTGAAAAACTTGGGAAATTGAAAATGTGCACCAAGTTGCATGGTTGTTGGAGACCGTTTCTACTTTAGACGATGTAACACATGAAGGGAGAGATATAAATAATGAATTGGGGTAGTCACATTTGACGTTGAGTCCTCAGTGGATGGACAACTCTAAGCAAAGGGAACATTGAGATGTGAAGAAAAGGATGCACTGTAAATCCCTAAGAAGGGCGCACTAGAACCTATGAGGAGGGCACACTGGAAAATCCCTTAAAAGGGTGTACTAAGACCCTATGAAGAGGGGGAACTGGAAAATCCCTAAGAATGTTGTACAAGAACACCCTAAGAAGGGTGTGTAGAGAAATGTTGAGACACGAACACACATGAAAAAAAATTGAACTGGTGGATGGATTCCATCTAATTCTTGATGTCCAACAGAAGTGTGTCAAGATCTCTGCTCTAATACCAATTGATCTACAATTCAGATCTGAAAAACACAGGCACAATAAACTGACATGTGCAGTTCAAAACATAAGATGAGATAGTGCATAGCAGACGAAAAGAGTATACATGAAAATGAGAAGAATAATTCGAATAGAAAATAACCATCATATTATTCAGTAAGAGTGGAGGGTCCTTTACTATGTAAGGAAAATTTTTCTTTAGTGTTATTAGTGGTTACAATGGAAATTACTATTGCATAATTTAACTACCAACAATTTATTATTCAAATACATCCTCAACCACAATAGCGAGGGTTTTTTACAATATAATTGATTGACGTTGACTATGCACTAACATTTATTATGGAACATTCTGCTCGACTGGACTGGAGAGGGTTTTTTCCAAATAAATGGCTCATGTTAACTAGCATAATAAAATTATGGAGCATCGTCCTTACATTGGAGGTTGCTGTAGCAAACTGGAGAGCCTTAATGGAAGTTGTTTTAGTAAACAGGAGCACCTTCCTCCTCCGGAGTAGCAAGGGAAGGTATGCGCCCTTCGTAGTGGCCCAAATATTTATTTGTATCTCTAAAATATAATACCTTTAGACAATAATAATAATAATAAGAATAAGAATAATAAGAATAATATAAATTCAAAACATATGTCAAATTGCATGCCAAACTACTTATCCACGTAGTAAGAAAATTAATTTTGAAACCTACTTTGATTTTGTGAGTTCACATAGAAGATAAACCTCCTTTATTAATATAAGTTGCGACTCTTTGTTCAAGAAATAAATGAAATCATTTCAATAACTAAAATTATATGTATAATGCATTCTACTAGGGAAACTAGTAACTAAGAAAAACCTCACCTTCAAGACACACGATTAAACCTTCGGGCTACCAATATAAACAGTAGTTTTTTTATTCAAATCCTCCAACCACATGTCAAGTCTAGACATGATTTGAATCGAGGTGAGCATCTTTAAAACCATTAATTCTAGCGACTCTATCTACCCA
>SNQJ01S0064650.1:77444-89406 GCA_010110895.2 Picea sitchensis
AGAGTCGCTAGAATTAATGGTTTTAAAGATGCTCACCTCGGTTCAAATCATGTCTAGACTTGACATGTGGTTGCAGGATTTGAATAAAAAAACTATTGTTTATATTGGTAGCCCGAAGGTTTAACCATGTGTCTTGAAGGTGAGGTTTTTCTTAGTTACTAGTTTCCCTTGTATAATGCATTATACATATAATTTTAATTATTGAAATCTTTTCATTTATTGCTTGAACAAAGAGTCGCAACTTATAAAGGAGGTTTATCTTCTATGTGAACTCACAAAATCAAAGTAGGTTTCAAAATTATTTTTTTTACTACATGGATAAGTAGTTTGGCATGCACTTTGACATATGTTTTGAATTTATATTATTATTATTATTATTATTATTATTATTATTATTTTAAGGTGTTATATTTTAGAGATACAAATAAATATTTGGGCCACTACAAAGGGCGTATCCCTTCCTTTTCTACTCCGGAGGAGGAAGGTGCTCATGTTTACTAAAACAACTTCCATTAAGGCTCTCCAATTTGCTACAACAACTTCCAATGTAAGGAGGATGCTCCATAATGTTAGTATGCTAGTTAACATGAGCCATTTGTTTGGAGAAAAACCTCTCCAATCGAGTCGAGCAGAATGTTCCATAATAAATGTTAGTGCGTAGTCAACGTCAATCAATTATATTGTAAAAAACCCTCGCTATTGTGGTTGAGGATGTATTTGAATAATAAATTGTTGGTAGTTAAATTATGCAATAGTAATTTCCATTCTAACCACTAATAACACTAAGGAAATTTTTTCCTTACATAGTAAAGGAACCTCCACTCTTACTGAATAATCTGATGGTTATTTTCTATTCTAATTATTCTTCTCATTTTCATGTATACTCTTTTCGTCTGCTATGCACTATCTAATTTTATTTTTTGCACTGCACATGTCAGTTTATTGTGCATGTGTTTTTCAGATCTGAATTGTAGATCAATTGGTATTAGATCAGGGATCTTGACACACTTCTGTTGGACATCAAGAATTAGATGGAAGCCATCCACCAGTTTAATTTTTTTTCATGTGTGTTCGTGTCTCAACATTTCTCTACACACCCTTCTTAGGGTGTTCTTGTACAACATTCTTAGGGATTTTCCAGTGCCACCTCTTCACAAGGTCTTAGTACACCCTTTTAAGGGATTTTCCAGTGTGCCCTCCTCATAAGTTCTAGTGCGCCCTTCTCAGGGATTTACAGTGCATCCTTATCTTCACGTCTCAGTGTTCCCTTTGCTTAGAGTTGTCCATCCACTGAGCACTCAACGTCAAATGTGACTACCCCAATTCATTATTTATCTCTCGCCCTTCATGTGTTACTTCATCTAAAGTAGAAACAGTCTCCAACACCCATGCAACTTGGTGCACATTTTCAATTTCCCAAGTTTTTCAGGCCACATGAATGGTGAGACTATCGATTCTTGGATCCACAACCTCTCCACCTACTTCAAGACATGTCCTAAGATTAAGGAGGACATGAAGCTTTATATCATCAACTTGCAATTGGAGGGAATTGAGAAATCTTTGTGGGATACTCGGATTGAGAATCAGACATTGGCGATTGATATTGGTGAGACAACCACTACAACACCCACATGCCTCACATATTGTGATGAATTTTTCGAAGCATTAAGAGAATGCTTCTATCCCTTGAGATATCACTACAATCTCCTTTATAAATGGTTGCAACTCTGATAACTCTCCAAATAGTTAGTATATATCTACAACAAGGTCTTCTGCAAGTTACACATCCAACTGCCACATTTCCAATCTAGAAGAGGTACTAATTGTTAAATTGAATTCTTGTTTTTTATTGGTTTACCACTGCGAATTTTATTTATTTGAAAGTCCTTCCTTGGAAAATCCCTTTGTTCAGGGATTGGTTATGGAATTAAAAGTGGCTCCTCAAATATGGTCTCCTCTAACCTAATTTGATCCTTCTATTGATCATCCTTCAGATACATGTTATTCCCATGTTTTCCCTACTTCCCCATCCACACCCAGAAATCCCTCCTAGTGTACCTTTCATAAGACCATCTCATGTTCATTTCCATATTTTTGTGAACTTAAGAACATTCACACCAAAAATAATCTATTTGTAGAGGTGACTTATTTGTTATTGAAGAAAATTGTGACCGGGACTTTCATGGCCTTTAGAATAAACACCATGTCTATGTCAAGACATGCTATCCATATTACATTGCTTAATAGAATATCATTAATCATATATTATCTAATTCTACATAAATCCCTTAGCTCTAATAAACAATATAGACTATAACTATAGAGTGTCATATAGACTATTGGCAACAATAACACTCACCATAACGATATATATCATTTACCATATAGTCTATCATATGGATACCATAACAATAACACTATCCATAACAACATATATATCATTTACCATATAGACTATTGTTAGCAACCCTATCTAACAAGTAACATAACTCAATAATAAAGGGGTTCAAACCAGGAGAAACCCACGAGCTTCCTTCCTAACCCCTTTTCCCTTCTTTAACACAGTTTTCGAGAACTAGCCCTTTTTCTTCATCCCTTAATTTTATGTGACCATGGGATGTGTCCTAGTGCTATCAGATAGGTGCTTATCTGGAGCCTTGAGAGATTTGGGGCTCCAGAACATCATCTTTAGAAGCTCATGCTACTTCATGCCTTATTTCTCCCGAGCACCGAATTGGTGAACTTCGTGAAGTGGGGTTGATCAATGGCCCACGACTTCCTCAACAACTGATGGTTAGGATTTATTATGAAACTCTGAGATTTAGAAGTTCTGGGTTGTCCATACTCTCCAACCTTCCAGAGTGCTCAGTCCCCATACTATGGTATGTGTTTCCACATACCTTATCTCAATCAATGGTCGAGATTAACTCTGGGCTTCAGGAGTTCTCAACTCAATCCAATTGCAACACAATTCCTCTGGTGTACAAAGTCTTCAGACCTTGGAATCAGGTGCCACGCATCCACTAGGGCCCACAGTCTCGATGATTGAACTAATAAATACTGAAAACATCACATCAATTTTACTACTTTTCAAATTCCTGGGACATAGGTTGTCAGTTTTGGAGTAGCCCGTCGATCGTTCTGCAATTGTCCCCATGCTGACATGTACCCCTTCCAGGAAACTATGGTTTGGATTGCGAGACTTCCCTATAGAATTATTTTTCGTGCAACTTCGATCTTCGCAATGCCTCTCGTCCATCGATATTGATAGATCGTGATCAAATTTAATGTAGCCCAGATCTAGCTAACTTCTTCGCTAAGTTTAACTACTTTGTGCCACCACTCGAAGCGCCACATGGCAGGACACACGAATCCCAATCAGGAGGGTGACATATATCATGTTCTAACTTCATTTATATCTTACAAATGTTATTAACTCATTGACACGTGGCGCACATCCCATGTGTCCACATCATCCCTAGTGACGTCAGCAGGCCATGTCACTTTGGGACTTCAGGCTTCGAGGGATTTCACCTTAGCATACCCTGTTTCTCCAAAACTCCGAACTCCCGAACTTTCTTACCTTCCACTCTTGGCTTAATCGTATGGTTCTGATCCATCCTTGGTCAAATCCGATGGTAAACATTTCCCTCCACATATCTATGACGTAGATCCTCTTCAAGACTTCATAACTTTGGGCTTCAACCCTTCCTGCTCTATCACACATAAACTTCACCGAAGTTGCGAAGTCTAAAGTACTTAGGGGTTAATATTCATTAACTTTTATCCATATCTAATGGTTTTTAAGGATCCTCCTTCTCCCAAAAAGATCCTACGGACCAACTTCAAACCTTGCGGTTCCAAAACCGCAGTTACTACAGTCTTTTTTCTCTGCAATCGTTCTTGAACCGCTATACCTTCTGATCTTTCAAACACAACCAATTCAAATTCAACAACGACTTCAAAAAGTTATGTCACTTCGAGAGTCTATACTTCAGGGAAAACTAGTTTCTAAAATAAAAAATCACCCAAAGCGTTGAAGGACGAAGTTAACGCTAACCATTGATCTAATTTAGAACTCAAGCTAAGATTTTTCTTTGGCTTATTCTATTTTTATTTTTTCCACATAATTAAAATTCTAGCACAGTTACTAAACCCTCATTTTACTTCCTTTGCAGGTTATGTAAGTTGGTGTAATCAGATGAAGGAAGCATCTTACCTTGAAATGTATTTGAGTTCCATGTCCTTCCTTGACCGATCTATGTACACATTAATCTTCAGCTACATACATAATTTTGTAGAGACTTTCCTAGGGTTTTGTTTACAATACATAAGGATGTGTAATTCTTGATATGTGGTACTCTAAATGTAAATTTTGAAAAAGATAGATTGAATACAATGGTTTCTTTTTCAGGATACTTTGAATTCATCACTATATTTCTGTGGAAATGAAGAATGTATTCAGATTGTTAATTGTTCTATCTATTCTATGTGGTGATTGTGTATGCACATATTTAAATGGAAATTCAATATATATGTACCACCATTACATTTTGAATAAACAATATATTCAGTATCCTTTAACTATACTAAACCATCATATTCCTAACAAATGAAAATCATAAACATAACATTGACAAGGAATGCAAGCCAAGATGCATATCTGAAACTTGATGTTGGAATACAAATGGAACAACCATGTTCCACCCAATCGTAGAAAATAAGAACCACGATCGCTTGTCCTGACCACCCACTAGCCTAACCATGAGTCCATAAGGGCGAAGTGAATTATCCTCCTTAGCTATTGTCACCATCAACTGATCAAAAAATGCTTCTCCTCACACCATATGTTCTCATAACAAAAAACAATTATTAATCCCCAACATACATCCACAGATCAAAAAATCATTTGCCTCGCACTAAGAGTGCTCATAACAACAAATAGTTTCTTTTACACAACATACTAAGCAGTGTCCTTCTTCCTTCATATGTTGTTTTTATATGCATCCTTGTTCCTAGGTCTTTCCTTCCCTCCTTGAGAAATTCACATCTTTACAAATCCCTAATTTTTAGGGGATGTCAGTCTCCAAATTCCACTTTTTTCACCTGTAAGAATCAGCCTTGAGGTAACTCAAACCTGTTCCCCACTCATGGAGTCATGCTCAGTTATTTTTAACCTCGTTGTTCCATTTGTCTTCCAACATTTAATTTATTAAAACTTAGTCTTACACATGTGTCAAAATAAAAGAGGATAGTTGGGCAAGTAAAATCTTTTCCCAATAGTCATCAAATAATTAGTTACAAAAATCATAATTCTAGATTGGGATTTTCCATAAATGGAAAATAATTTCTAAATCTGAATTTTCCAAATAAGGAAATTTATTTCAAAGTTCACATAGAATTTAATATTATAAAATTTGAGGATATTACATCCTCTCCCCCTTAAGTACAACATTGTCCTCGGTGTTCATTCCTCTCTCAAAATAGGATTGGATAAGATTTAATCAAATCTTAATCCAATTCCCAAGTGGCCTCCTTAGGGCTAAAGTGCTTCCATTACACTTTTACCTGGGCAATGGCTCTGTTCCATAGTATTGTTTATTTCCTGTCCAGAATGCGCATAGGTTTATCTTGGAACTCGCCCTTTGGTTCTACCTGCACCATGTTCCAATCAATGATGTGAGTAGGATCGTGAATATACTTTTTTAATAAGGAAACATGAAAAACATTAGGAAATTTTAAGTTTGCATGAAGTGTTAGTTGATACGCCGCGGGTTCGATTCGAGTTAAAATATCGAAGGGGCCAAAAAACTTGCGCGCCAACTTTGAACAATTTCATACATTTAGAGAGCTCCTCCTTAATCTGAATTTCAGATATACATGGTCCCCAATTTGAAATTCCTAGTGTCTCCTTTTTAAATATGCGTAGCTTTTCTTTTAGTCTTGGGCCTCCTTTAAATTATGTTGTACGCTTTCTACCATTTTCTCCATTTCCTGGAGCATTCCTGGTCCCATCATAATCTTGTCAACTGGATTATCCCAACTAATTGGGGTTGTGAATTTCCTTTCATATAATGCTTCGAAGGGACTCATCTTGGCTGATGTCTGATAGCCATTATTGTAAGCAAATTCAACTAAGTGTAGGTACTCCTCCCACTTAGTTGGTTTCTTTCTCACGTACACTCGTAGCATGTCTTCCACAATATGATTCGTTTGTTCAGTTTTCCCATTAGTAGAATTAGGTACATAAAACCTGTTTTTGAACCTTACCATTCCATTTTTATCTAACCTCGGATTTGTTTTGTTCTGTTTTCCTACATTTTCTTGTGATTATGTTGTTGTTTTGATGTACTTTTTCATCATTACTGCTTGCATATTTTATTCTTTGTTCGATGTCATTTTCTTCTTTGCTAACACTTATCTCATAAAGTTTGTTAGTCCTCCGACTTAGAGCGTCTGCTAATTTCTTTTCTTCACCTTTGATGTCTCGTACTTCAAAATCAAATTCACTTAAAAAGGATAGCCATCTCGCTTGACTTGCATTGAGATCTAGTTGACTAAATAAAAACTTTACGCCACTGTTGTCGGTTAGTAATATAAACCTTCTCCCCATTAAATAGTGTCGGAACATTTTTAGAGCATGAATTATGGTTTCTAATTCCAAATCATCTGTAACGTGATTTTGTTCATGTCCTTTCAGTTTACGTGATTCGTAATAGATGATGTGTCCATCTTGTCTTAGGAACCCTCGCAAGCCTTCTTTGTTTGCATCAATGCAAATTGTAAAATATTTATCGGGATCCTCTACCCTTAGGATAGGTGTTGTAGTTAAGAGTCCTTTTAATTTATCAAAGTTTTCCTGACACATTTTTGTCTAAGTAAATCTTATTCCCTTTTTCTGTAGGGATGTAATTGGATGCGTGATATTAGAAAATCCTTCGATAAATCTTCGGTAATAACCGGTAATTCCCATGCATGATCTGATGTTTGTTACATCCTTAGGGATAGGCCATTCCATAATGGCTTTTAACTTTTCTAGATCAATTACAATACCATGTTCGGATATCTTTGTCCTAGGTACTGTATCTTTGTTTGGTAGAAGTCACACTTATCAAACTTTGCATACAACTTGTGTTTCCTTAAGGTCTTCAATACTATTTTAAGATTTTCTTCATGTTCTTCATCTATTTTCGAGTAAACTAAAATATCATCGATAAAGACCAACACAAATTTATCCAGATATTCACTAGATATACTATTCATCAAACACATAAAGGTTGTTGGTGCATTGGTAAGACCAAACGAAATTACGTCAAAATCATAGTGTTTGTAATGTGTTCTAAATGTTGTTTTATTTATATCTTTGTATTTTATTCTGACTTGGTGATAACGAGACCTTAAATCTAACTTAGAGAAGATCCTTTCTCCTCCAACCTGGTCAAACAGGTCGTTAATTCTGGGTAAATGATACTTATTCTTGATCGTCATATTATTTAGCTGATGATACTCAATGGATAGTCTCAAGGTCCCATATTTCTTTTTAACGAAGAGAATCGATGTTCCCCAAGGTGAGACACTTGGTCTAATATATTCTTTATCTAACAGTTCTTGCAACTAAGTTTTCAGTTTCGTTAATTCGGGTAGACTCATTCTATAAGGTTCCTTAGATATCGGGGAAGATCTAGGTAGTAGATTGATAGAGAAATACATCTATCTTCTTGGAGGTAGTTTTGGTATTTCTTCCACAAATACATCTCTAAACCCATGTAGGACTAAAAAGTCCTCTAAATTGGTTTTTTTTTCCTTTTCTAACAGGTTAGTTTCCTGAACAACACAAACTTGGCAACCTTTGTTCATACATTTCTTAAACTACATGGTTGATATCTACCTAACTGAAATTGGTTTTGTGATCCCTTGTATCATCCTAACTGTGTTGTTTTTGTCTCTATAAATAAGTGACTTTTCGTAACAGTTTAATATTACTTTATGTTTCTCTAACCAATCCATTCCAAAGATTAAATAGTAATATCTTGTTTAATTCGACTAAACGAGGAGTAACATAACTCAGACTACCTTTTGGGTCAATTAATATGGAAATGCGGTTATCATGAATTTTACCTTCAACCTCCATGATAGTGGATTGATGATCATCTTGCCTGCCATTCATAGATGCATTAATTTTGTGCATGATTCTACCCATATCTCCTACTGTTGAAGCCCCTTGCAGGTTATGGACTGTAGTTCTTACCGTAAAAATTAAGCATGGACAATTTCTCCTCAAGTGAGGTTCTCCACACTCCCAACACTTCAATGGTTCTCTAGGGTTGTCCCCAACTTTATTGACTCCCAGGTTAACTTGTCTACCTCCCCCTTGGGCACTCTGGGTGTTGGAATGATAGTCCTTGTTTTGGAAACTTTTTTCCATATTTCGAAAAGGAGTTGGTTTGAACCCTTTCTTTCGGTGATTCATTATGTATTATTTCCTGTCCTTCCATGCCTTGGGAATTTTAGACCTCTGTTTGTATTGATCATAGCACATTTGAGCCTTTCTAAATAGTTAATTTAAATTTCGGGGATTGTCAAATTCAATTATGTCCTTGTACGAATGTGGTAGACAACTTAAGAATCGTTGTATCTTTACGTTGTATTCCTTGGTGTATGGTACAAATCTCAATAGTTCTATAAATTAATTTATCAAATCATCTCTGATATCCTAAAATTTTAGAATATTAAATTATAAGTGAAATTTGAAATAAATTTTTGTTTTTCGAAAATTCTGATTTTGAAATTATTTGCCATTTATGGGAAATCTGAATTTGAAATTTTGATTGTTGTAATTAATTATTTAATGACTGTTGGGAAAATATTTGACATTCCCAACTATCCTCTTTTATTTTGACACGTGTGTAAGACATACTTTTAATAAATTAAATGTTGGAAGACAAATGGAGCAACAATTTTGAGTTACCTCAAGGTTGATTTTTACAAGTGGAAAATGTGGAATTTGGCCACTAGTAGCCCCTAAAAATCATGGATTTGTAAAGATGCAAATTTCCCAATGAGGGAAGGAAATACCTAGGCACAAGGATGCATATAAAAACAAGATATGAAGGAGGCAAGACGTTTCTTAGTATGTTGGAAAAGAAACTATTTGTTGTTATGAGCATTGTTAGTGTGAGGGAAAGGATTTTCTGATCTATGGATGTTGGAAAATAAACTATTTTATTTTATGAGCATTGTTAGTGTGAGGCAAAGGGTTTTCTGATCTGTGGATGTTCGAAAATAAACTGTTTGTTGTTATGAGAAATGTTAGTGTGGGCAAAGGATTTTATGATTTGTGGATGGAGACTATAGCTAAGGAGGATCATTCAATTTTACCTTATGGACTCATGGTCAGGCTAGGGGGTGAACATGGCAAGTGAACATGGTTGGGTGGAACGTGGTTTTTCCATTTTTATTCCAGCATTAGGTTTCAGATATGTATCTTGGCTTGCATTCCTTGTCAATGTTATGACTATGATTTTTATTTGTTAGGAATATGATGGCTTAGTATAGTTAAAGGATAGTGAATATATAATTTATTTGAAATGGTATGGTGGTACATATATATTGAATTTCCATTTAAATATGTACATACACAATTACCACAGAGAATAATTAGAATGAATAAAAATCCGAATACATTATTCATTACCACGGAAATATAGTGATGAATTCAAAGTATATTGCAAAAGAAGCCATTGTATTCAATCAATCATTGTCCAAATATTACAGTTGGATTACCATAAATAAAAGACTCCACAACCTCTTGTATTGTAAACAACGTGTTAATAAGTATACACAAAATTATGTATGTAACTGAAGTAGTGCGCACATAGATCAGAACTCGAATACCTTTCGAGTGAGATGTTTCCTTCATCTGATTACCTCGAGTTGCACAACCTGTAAAAGAATAAAATGAGGGTTTATTAACTATGCTAGATTTTTAATTATGTGGAAAAAAAACAATAGAATAAGCCAAGGAAAAAACTTAGCTTCAGTTCTGAATTAGATCAATGGTTAGCGTTAACTTCGTCCTTCAGTGCTTCAGGTGATTGATGATGTTAGAAAATAGTTTTCCCTGAAGTACATACTCAAAAAGTGATGTAACTTGCTGATGTCATTTCTGACTTGGCATTATCCATGTTTGGAAGCTCAGGAGGTATAGCAGTTCAAGAACAATTGTAGAGAAAAGAGACTATAGTAATTGTGGGTTTGGAACCATGAGCTTTCAAGTTGCGCCATGGGATATGTTCGGGAGAATGAGGATCCTTCATAATCATCAGATATGGAAAAAAGTTCATGAGGCTTAACCCCTAAGTACTTTGGACATCACAACTTCGGCGAAGTTCATGTGTGATAGAGAAGAAAGGGTCGAAGCCTGAAGTTCTGATGTCCTGAAGAGGATCTACATCATAGATCCGTGGGGGAGGAAATTTTTACTGTTGGATTTTTCCAAGGACAGATCATAACTGTAGGATTAAGAAAGGAGTGGAAGGTAAGAAAGTTTAGGAGTTCAACATTCGGGAGAAACGAGGTATGCTAAGGTGAAATCTCCTGAAGCCCGAAGTCCTGAAGTGACGTGGCATGCTGATGTCACTAGGGATGATGTGGAAACATGGCACATGTACCCCATGTCATTGAGTTAAGAACCTTTGTAAGATAGAAATGTAGTTAGAATGTGACATATGTCACCCACCTGATTGGGCCGCATGTCAGATTCGTGTGTCCTACCATGTGGCTCTCTGGGCGGTGGCACAAGGTAGTTAAACTTGACAAATAAGTTATCTAGATCGGGGCTACATTAACATTGATCACAATCTATCAAGATCTATGGTCAGGAGGCATTGTAGAGATCGAAGTTCCGCAAAAGATAATTCTATAGGGAAGTCCCGCAATACAAACCATGGTTTCCCAGAAGGGGTACGTGTCAGTGTGGGGTCAATTGTGGAATGAACGGCGGGTTACTCCAAAACCACCAACCAATGTCCCCGCAATTTTAAAAGTACTAAAGTTGATGTGATGTTTTTAATATTTATTAGTTCAACCATGCAGACCATGGGCCCCAGTGGACGTGTGGCGCCTAATCCCAAGGTCTGAAGACTTAGTACTCAGGAGGATTTGTGTTGCAGTTGTGTTGAGTCAAGAACTATAGAAGCCTGGAGTTAATATTGACCATTGATCGAGAGAAGGTAAGTGCCAACCAATACCATAGTCCGGAGACTGAGAACTCCAAAAGGATAGAGAGGATGTACAACCTAGAACTTGTGAAGCCTGGAGTTCTGAAATAAATCTGAATCGTCAGTTGTTGAGGAAGTCATGGGCCTTTTATCCACCCCAGTTCATGAAGTTCGCCAATTCAGTGTTGGGGAGAAATAAAGCACGAAGTAGCAAGAGCTTCTGAAGTTAAAGTTTTGAAGCCCCAAAGCTCTCAAGGCTCCAGATAAGCACCTATTTGACAACATCAGGTCACAACCCGTGGTCACATGCAATTGAGGGATGAATAAAAAGGACTACTTCCCAAAAACTATGTTAAAGAAGGGAAAAGTGGTTAGCAAGGCAGCCCGTGGCTTTCGTCTTTGATCCAGGTGGATATCGGGGGCCACCCACCTTTTCCAAATGGCTCAAAACAGTTTTCTGGCCATTTTGGGAATTTACTATTTTTAGCAGGTTTTCACTTCCGGGGCCATTTTGAGGGCCTAAATGAAGTTTTTTCGCGATCGAGGTTCTCAATGATATCCGAAGGCATAATTGAGCCCCCAAAATGAATCTCCTCGACGACACCTTTCGAACGAGCTATCACACGCCTAAAACGGAGATCATATGCAAAAGTTACGACCCCAGGAAGTTGATGCACCAACTTACCCAAACGGGGCCCACATGACTTTTGGCGCTTCATCTCCTAGGGTTAGGTTTTTGGATG
>SNQJ01S0064651.1:10550-36492 GCA_010110895.2 Picea sitchensis
ACACCACCCACACAATGAACACAAAATGTAGCCTGGGAAGACCCAATATGGGAAAAACCCAGCTAAAAGGTGAGGCCTATTATTTTCTCTTTTCTTCTTAGTTATGAAAATTGAATACAAAGAAATGGTCACTCACAATGGAGATATCATGGACACTGTGGTCGATATCACTACTACGTGATCTTCTTCTTCCTTTGTTATGCTTTATTATCCCACTCTTAATTTTTTTTCTCTCCACAACAATACTTAATACAATAAGAATTGAACCCCTACCTTTCCTAGTGGCCCAGTAGTTAACATAGCATGATAGTCGTCTAGAGTTAGGGTTAGGATTTTTTCATGCCTCAATCCCCAATTAATGTTAGGGTTTTGGACCCTCTAGAATATTCTTGAAAGTACTCTCTTGGATAAAACCACAAGTGTGAGTAATGGAAGCTAATGTGGCATCCACTTGATACTTGGTGGTCAACAAAATACGACAACTTGTAAGAAGCACAACTTTCACATATGAAATCTGATTGAGGTGATTTTTGTGTCGTTGGTAAGCACTCAAAGAGTAGAAAAGCATTGAGATGATAGTTGATAAGTTTGTGTTGACAAGGCTAAATGATCTAATTATGCAATCAGTAGGGATTGTCCCCAATGAAAGGTCTCAATTACACTTTACATTATTTGGAATAGGGAATCCATCTGGTTTATGGCATGACTACATTTATATATTTTTATTCGTGTTTTATTGCTTGTGGCTTGGTCCACTATTTATGTATTTTTGAATTCAATAAATGAAATGAAACTAATCTAATATGTAAAATGTAGAATGATACCCGAGCTAGCTAACAAAACTAATGAGATAAACATAGTACCAAATATCATACTGCTTTCAACATTTAGTAAACAATTACTTAAGAAAATAAAAGCAATAATCTAAATAACCAACGCAATTATAGAAAAGTATGGCAATAAGAACCTAAACACAGTACTATGCTTAAGGATATATACAAGTAATCTGTGAGATAAACTAAATAAACAAGTTACTTATAAATGAGAAAGATCTATACTATAAAATCATATACTCATATCATTCCAAAATTAAGTAGTTTAGCAGAAAAAATTCCACAAACCACACATTTGAGAACTTAAGTTTGTTTCCAAAAATCATGGCCAGCAAAGGCTTCTCATTAATTAACATTTCATAGAAAA
This sequence comes from Picea sitchensis, assembly GCA_010110895.2. Classification (NCBI taxonomy): domain Eukaryota; kingdom Viridiplantae; phylum Streptophyta; class Pinopsida; order Pinales; family Pinaceae; genus Picea; species Picea sitchensis. Next base: position 11,751 of record SNQJ01S0064651.1, read on the forward strand.
TTCTACAAGATGCACAAGTAAAAATCCATTTAAGATTCAAATTGATATCCTTTATAGAAAAATGAAGGAAAGGGGAAAATCAATCATTTTGAAACATCTAGTTGACTATTTGTTTTCATTCCTCTAGTTAGTTGTCGGTTTCGAGATCTAATGGAGTTCAACTACTTGGGTAGGTCAAAATTCCACCATTGTCTTAACCTTCCACTAGAATGGAACATGTTTTCATAGCTTCTGTTGTTCCTGAGATTGATTCTAAGGCTCAAAGAATAATGTAAGGAATCAAAGGTTTTAAATGAAATGTTTTTATGAGTGCCTTTTTCTACCTTAAGTTTTATGAGAAATAATCTTTAAATGAAATTAATAATAATACAATACAGAGGTTGTATCTCGTTATTTGAGTTGCAATTATAATTTCAAATGATGTAGAAATATTTACAAAACTGTTAAACAAAGTCAGGTATCAATTACAGATAAGTCTCACCTTGTTCGCAGTAGAAGAAAAGTAGAAGATGCACCCTTGAACAGGATATAAAAATGCAGTAATTCACACAGATCACAGGTCTTGTTTTACTCACAGTCATAACAGAGGAAAAGTTATTTACTGAATGAACTCCTGGTATAATATGATCACAGTAGATGTAGTACTAAATTGCAATCAATCACTCTTCAAGAATTACAAAAAGAAATTCATAGAAATGGAAACACAAAGGGAACACACAACTCAAATTGAACGAAAATTAGAATCTATGTCTACACTTGTATTAATACTCAAAAAGAGTTTATCTTTTACATTCAGCAAGAAGTCGCCTCGAATAGATCTAAAATCTATGTATTCATACAAAATTTGTCACTACTGAAAATCGTTGGACTTCCCGCAATATTTGACTAAAAATAGAATACATCTGAATAAAACAACAACATACAAATATTGTTGAGTTTTGTTGGTGCTTCCTCTGTCTCTTCGTCTGCTGGTAGATGTGATCACTTTCCTTTGATCTTTGAGCCAGGTACTCATGTCATTAAGGCCACCCCAATCATTCAACTTACTGTCTTGGTCATTTGATCTCGTTGCCATTTGTCCCTTCGGGTGTGTTTAGTGGGGAAAGGAATTACAGTTGGAGTCATGGGAGGAATAATTAGATGAATAGCTCTGTGTTGGTTCATTAAGGGATGGATAATGGTTACAGGGAAGAGTAATTGTTCATGAAAAGAATGATGGGGGAACAAGTGTCTAATGGGGAGGTGGGATGAGCGGATGCAAGAATGCGGGTGGTAGGGATAGACAAGGTAAGTGATTGTTGAAGGATGAAAGGTAGAGTGGGTGGAGAAGGTCGATGTTCTGCATGCTTTCTCATTTGCTCCCAGCTACACTTACTTTTCCCTTTTCAATGCATTGGGTGCATTTGTCCATCAATTCTACCATGAACCTTGAAGGCTCAATCCTTTCATTTAATTCGAAGGAAAACATCTTCTTATGTATTTGGGGCAGCTTCTCCTGGATCTTGTTCACTTCTTAGACTGTGGCCCGAAATTGTGAACTTGGATTAACCAACCATTCATTGATTTTAAGTAGATCATTCTAGCCCATCTCTTGGATGGTTGCCTGAGTATCTTCTTTGTTCTTTCTAGAGCTTTACTGGTTCATTTGTATCTCAATCTTCCCCAAGGCCTCTGAGAGATTATTCCCTTCGAACTCAAACAACTTTTTACTTAATTAAGACAAGCCTTTTTTACATCTCTTTCAAGTTTCTTGCCTTCTTCCAGATTTGTTTCCCGGGATTTAGTGCCATTTCGCCTCTTACTTGTTCAAAATGAGAGAGAAGGGTAAGACTGGGGGTATTATCTCTCTGCATCCATATGGGAACTTCTTGAAATTTAGACCGGGTTGAGCAGGCCTCTTTTTCCTTGACATAGATAACTTTTAGGGAGAGTTATACTACCTCATAACATTTTTGAATGGAAACTACTTTCTAATAGAGTTCTTGTTGGGAAACTTCCATCATCTCATTGATTTTTGATGCTTGAGTTTTGAAGGCCGAAATTTCTATCATTGTGTTCTTTGTTAGGGTCAATCTGGTCTGCAACTACTCTATCAAATTGTCACGCTGAGTGACCAGACCTTGGTTCGTCTGTGAACTCTGGTAGAGCAGGTCAAGGTTATCATGTAACTGCTTAATTTTCTCCTAATGGCTAGTCCTGATTTGCTAAAAGTCCTGGTTCGTCTTGTTTATGACAGTCTGCTTTATATTATATATCTCATTTTTCAATTCTTCTACCAAGAGGCATTTATGTCACAGTTGTTTAGTCAAATTGTCCACTGACCATTGATTGGCAGTGGCAAATGCACCTAACAAACCTGCAACTTCTTTTGCAAACTATGGACCATCATGGTCTTTCTCGTCATACACCATTCTTTGCCTTTTAGTGATAACTCCATCCTTTTGGTGAGATTCTCTCTTCAAGATAGCCTTTCATTTCTTGCTAAAAAATAAATCCGAGGGAGGCATCTCTTCAGGAAATATAGGAGTATGATCACCTACGAAAGCGAGTTCGAAATTAGGATTTCCGAAGCTGGTCTGTAGAGGGGTTAATGATGCAATGGGAGAAGTAATTTTCATGCAATGTTGTTGTCATGTTGTATTTGAGGTGCCACCAGAAGTAGTTGGTATTGAATGAGGGAGAATTTGTCCCGGGTTCATGAAGGCTTCGAACTGAGCTAACACTTGTGGGTCATTCAGTCCTAATAGTGACACTCTTATCTCATGAAATAACACTTTTGGGATTTTCAGAACCTCTTCAACTTTGTGCTTAGTGGAGGAACTTGGCTCAGATCCTATAGGTTTGGCTTCTTGTGAAGGAGGTGTGAGATTTGACTCTCCATGCAATATCTTTGGTAAACTATTATGTCTGTGTTTTTGAAAGCTGAGGAACCCAACTTGTTGGTCAGGGGACAGAGTCTGGAATATGCTTCAGACTTCCTCATGAGATCTAACTCCCCTGAACATTTTGTCATAAGGATAATTCTCATGGATGCATTACTTCATGTTGGACTGAGCCAGATGATTTTTCACTATCTTATCTGGATCATGCTTCGTGAATTCGATGTCCACTAATTTTACATCCTCCAAGGTTGCGGCCTCGACTTTAGAGTGACCAAAATCTGATAATGTAAACATGCCAACTTGAATGGGGAAAGTCAGCCAAACATTTTTCTGAATTGCTTTTAACTCCTTGATGATACCTCATGCCACTATCTGGTACACCACTTCTCTTCATACCAGCATGTTGGGTAAAAATTATGGGAGGGAATGAGGAGGAACTGAACAACCAAATACTCTGATATACAAGAAATTCTCCTCAATGAACCATTCTGCAAGCTTGCCTAGGTTCCCCATAATCCTTTCTGAAATCCGAGGAGATGGGTGACCATAAATAGCTATGTGAACTGGTACTACCACATTGTGATAGATTTCGTAAAAGAAATATTTGGCGTTCTCCTCCCATAATTTGGAGTGGTAGAAATTAATTGGCTCAGACCTGGTTGGGCTCCAACTCCAGTTCATCATGGGAAAGGGGGTCATGAAACAAATGGAATCCATAACATATGCTGACATGTAAAAAGGGGCAGGATGCCCTTTTGATTTTGCTGATTTATACTCAGCAATCTCCTTGGCCAAATTATCTAATAGCATTTTGTCCCAGTTAAAGGTGTAACCCTCGACTACTTCATTCATGATGGCTACCCAGTCAACTAAGAAATGTGTAGGGTTCTTCTTCCCAAACAGGAGATAGAGCATCATGGCTACATACAACATATGAGTGTCAAAAGACATCATGGCATACATACCATGAGCATCAGCCCTGAACTTTTCTAGATGTCCCCACCAGGTCTTGATTATATCATGGCCATTTCTGGCATATTGGGTGCATTCCTTTCTCTCAAAATCTAGAAGAAATGCGTCATTGTACGTGTATTTAGGAGTAGGGGAAATATTGTACATTACTTGTAGGTTTTCTAGTCGGAAAGAGTCAACGATGACCTGCTGGTGGTTTATGATGCTCCTAGTCTCGATGTCGACATGTTCCAAGGCCCAAATTATCATATCGTTGTAGGGTATGATTCTTGGTCACACATTGATCTTATGTAGTTTAGACTATGCTATATGTCTAAGCTTAGTTGTATAAGATTCAGTGTCTTCTTTGGTAGAGTCATCTGGACAGTTGATGATCTCATGCTCTAAGACATCGAAAACCTATGTCCAAGTTTTAATGGCGTCCGCAACTCGCGGAGTTGTGTCTGATTGAATGTCTGCGTTCAGATTTGAAACATCACCTGATGCATAAATATTCTTTTCAATTTTTCATGGCACCATAATCCTCAAGGGAATAGAATTATCTTACCTGTGACAAGAGAATTTTGTAAGCTCTACACTGGATAAAAATAGCTAATTGCAAATGGTAAAAATGACTTTGAAATTCGAAGTGCTTTAGTCAAAAAGTCTATTGATATTCATATAGCTTTGTTGATGAAGGATTTATTAAAATTAATGGAATTCATTACCTGTATATTCACAATCCTTATTTGAAATCAGTATCCTTAATCGATCATAAATGCCATTAATACTTCGACAGTTCGCGTTCGGTAGTTTTGGATGTGACAGGGTGGAAATAACCTGAAGTCTGAATTCGCGAAGGAGTTAAACTCTGAGTAATCACTTTTAAATATTAATTAATCATGTTTAAAATGTTGTATTAACTTCAAGTGTTTTGGAAGTTCGAACTTCAAAATTTTTGAATAGAGCACAAGAGAAATTTCCCAAAATCCGAAACTGTGAAGTAATTAATTTCTGAGTAATCACTCTTAAGTCTTAATTAATCATGTTTAAAACGTTGTATTAACTTAAAGTATTTAGGAAGTTCGGACTTCGGAGGTTTTGCATATAGCACAAGGGAAACTTTCTGAAATCCGAAACTGTGAAGTAATTAATTAACTCGTAATCGTGATCAACCCCCACTATTAAATGTTTTATTAACTCCTTTTTACTTTTTGTAATGTCCAATACTTCGGCACTTTGATACTTCGGTGATTTGTGAGCTCAATATTTGTTAAAAATCCCGAAGGGCCATCTCCCAAAGTGGCATGGTAGGGATGACATCATTCTGAGGACATGTCCATAAAAGAGAGGAGCCATGTGTCACTTGAAAACATGTGAATCATCCGACGTAAATGTCAAAAATGAGTGTCACGTGTCAACTCAAGGAAAGGTTTTTAAAGGACACGTGTCTTATGACTTGTGTTTGTGAATTCTTTAGGAAAAGTCATGAGTGGTTATCTTTGGGTTTTGGAGTTTCAGGGTTTTTGTTGTTTAGACTTGTTGGAACATCCGAAGCACGGAGCTTCGAAGCGACTGTTAGAGACTTACTCTTTAAAACTCAGGCAGCTTCTGAAATTCGAAGATCATTAGGATTGTTCAATCAAATTAAGGAAACTCATCGATGGCAGATATTGTAAGCACCTTATTTCTAAATAACAACCAATGGATTTGATTTAAAATTAAAAGGAAACTCTCTAAGATTATGCTTTTTTGGGTAAAATTTTATTTCTAAGAGGTGAAAAATATAAAGCTCAAAAGTTTAAAATTATGTGTGTTCCAACATAGGCTCCATCTGGGGATTGTGGCTCTATGTGAGGCATGAAAGAACAGTAGACCAAGTGCCTTTATTGGGTAAATGGAGTCATTATTTCTTTTTGAAAAACATTTTCCAGTTTTATTTAAGGATTAATCATACATAGAAAAACAAACTTAACCAAATCTCAAAAACCTTCAAAACATACTTAATGATTGATCTCAATTTAGGATATTTTAAAATTTCCTTTTCTTAAAACTGATTTTAGAATTGTTTAGGATAATCAAAATAACTTTAACTAAAATATCAGTCTTTGACCGACTTCATTTTCTTCAAGGTTAAGCAGATGTAACAATTTATTTAGGGAATCCCAAGTTGGTTCAAGATGTAAATATCACCAGAGAGAGAACTACATGACATAGTATGTTATATGGATATGTATGACAGCCTTAGAGATATCATAGATATTTCTTCACTTCTAGTGAGATTGTTCAGTACCCCGGTGAAATTATCTACTTCTCCCATTGAATTTCCTTTCACCACTTCAATTAGCACTTTTGCATTTTGCTGAGATGAGGGAAATCAATATATGAATGTCCTTTCATCATCTCTTTCGGACAAGATGGGGGCAATCAAATTATGAATTTCCTTTCACCATCTGTCTTGTATTTTAATATTTTGAAGTGGGGAAATCAATATGTATGTCACATACAAGGGATGATATCTTGTTTAAAATTTTTGAGAAGAAGGTTTGTCAACAATTTTAAGAATACTCTTAAACCAACTTTCTTCCAATTTTCAATACACCTTCACCTATAGGAAAAATTTTATGGGTATTTTAATCTTTCAGGGATCAAACTTGAGCGAATTAGTCAGTTTAAAGTCTGATAGAAGAGATAAATTATCAGGATTATCCTAGACACACTTTTTCAATTAAAATCAAAGGAACATAAAGATTTTCGCCTAATCTTATTTTGAAAATATGTTTTTAAGTTCTTAGAGTCAAGGTGAGTTTCTTTCTTTCTATGAATACTAAGAAAGGATAAATAAAATTTGAAGTGAATAAGAACTTGGGGATAGGTAAATATAACCAAATCGAGGATTCAGAGGACTTGGCATGAAATATCCTAATCCTACACAAGTTTGTGTATTTAGTTCAGACTTCCTTCGAGCTTATATATTTTTATTTTATTTTTATTTTATTTGTATTTTTATTTCAGAGATGGTTTTAGAATTTATCAGCATGACACTTTAAGTTGTAATTTATACCTATCTGATTTTTTGGTCAGGTGATAATATTATCATGACTGAAACTTCCTTCACATTCATTTCAAAAGAATTTTCTCAAAAATTTATTTGAACTAGAAGAGTAGGAATTCATACCTCATTTTCCTTTTGAACTTTCAGCAAGGCAGATTATTATTTTATCGCCTGTTTTTAGAGAAATCAAATGTTGGAAAAACAAGTGTCGAATTTTTATTCAGCCTCATCTCCTATTCAACCAGATATATTCTACAAAAGGAATAAAATGCAGAATGTCAGAAAATCCTGTAGAATAGAGATTATATGTGATACAAATGTTTTTATTTTTCATTTCAATGATGTCAAGCAATCATAAATTTATTGAAATATTTGCAATAAATGATCAAATGACTCAGATAATTTACAAAACGAAAACAAAAATTGAAAATTAAAATAGTCAGTGTCAATCTAATCCAATATATAGAATGGAAATCTAAAATGTGACTACTGCATGAAATGTTTTAAGTAACACTCGTTGATAGGAGCGTCAAGGATTTATCCATCAATATTTTCCAGTGAGAATGAGTTTTTTCCCTTAGCAACAGCAATTTTGAATGGCCCAAACCAGAGATGATCGAATTTTCCATGTTTTTGTGCATCTTCCTTTCTAGTCTCCCATTTTAAAACTAAATCATCAGGAAGAAACTCCCTATCTTTGGATTTTTTATCGAAAAGGGATTTCATAGTATCCTGGTACTTTTGAATCTTATCATCCACTTCCACTCTGTTCTATTGAACTTCGATGATTTGATTCATTCTTCTCGTAACGTCGTTTGGCTCTTCATTTGCATCCTACCAAAGTTTCATCACAAGAAGAGAAAGATTGATAGGAAGGATAATGTCAGTACCATAAACCAATTGGAAAGGAGACATACCTATAGATTTCTTGGTACCAATTCGGTTTGCCCATAGGGAATACTTTAAGTGGATATGTCAATCTTTTTTATTTTCTGTCAAAACTTTTTTTATTATAGTCATCAGGCTCTTTGTTAGATGATTCGGCCAACCCATTTCCCTGAGGATAATAAGATGTAGAATGACCTAAAACAATATCGTATTTCTGACAGAAATTGATCATTGCCATAGATTTAAAAGCCTGAGTGTTATCAATGACTATTTTTCGAGGACAACCAAATCTTACTCGGATGTTTTCTTCCAAAAATTCTGTTACTACCGAATCTGTAGCATTCCGAGTTGGAATGGATTCAACCCATTTTGTAAAGTAATCGGTAGCAGTTAGAATCCATCTATGTTGAGCACTTGATTTCGGATGGATTTCTTCAATGAAGTCTAGGCCCCATTGTTGGAAAGGAGCTTCATTTTTTACTGGAATTAAAGGTAAGGTAGGGAGCTTTTGCTTACCAACAAACAGTTGGCATGAATTGCAACACTGACCCTTGCATTCACATGAGTAAATAGCTTTGTCCAATAATATATTTCCCTTAAAATCTTGTAAGTTGTTACTCTCCAGGCATGATTTCCTCCACATACTCCTTCATGAAATTCATCAATGGCACCTTCTGTTTCAAATTTTGTCAAGCAACATAACAAGAAACCCAAAGGGTCTTTCCAATTTAGCTTGCCATCAACAATGAAATACTTAATTTCATGTAGCTTTAAATTTATTTCTTTAGAAGGAGTCATGTCATTTGGGCATTGAAGAGTAAGGAGGTATGTAACAATATCACAGTACTAGGAAGAGGAGGAAAACTTATATTCAGTCTGAATCATAGATGTTTGATCTTCAATTTCCTCTATATCCAGGAGAGAATCATGTGATTCGACGTTATTTATTCCAAGTGCTCTGAAATTTGATTCAGCTAACAACCTTGCCAGACCTTGATCTTTCACTAGCTTGGTTGGTTTCACTTCTAGATCAAACTCTTGAATTTTATCCAACCATCTTCCTCTTCTTCCATCATTGTATGGCTAAACCAAGATATCTTTGATTGCATTTGTTGGCACATAAGCAATTATTTTGGATTGCAAGACATATGTTTTAAAAGCCTTGAGAGCCTTCACCATTGCATAAGCTTGTTTTTCAAGTATATCATATCTTAGCTCTGCATCTCTAAGACTTTTGTTGAAAAGGGATATTGGTTGTTTGAATCCTTCTTCACTCTTTTGAAGGAGCACTGCTACAATAGTATGTTCAGAAGTGAAAGAGAAGATTAAGAATTCCTTTGTATAGTCCAGACTTACTAGTACTGGTGCATCCCCTATATCTTTCTTCACATGCTTGAAAGACGCTTTGGCCTCTGCAGTCCATTTTACTCCGTTGTCCTTTTTTAGCATACCTGTAATCAATTTGATTATTTCAGTAAAGTTAGGAATAAATCTCCTCAAAAAATTGATCTTACCTAAAATATATTGAATCTCCTTTCTATTTCTATGAATATTAATCAGGTCAATAGCCTCAACTTGCTTAGGATCAACCTTGATTCCATCTTTTGAAATTATATGACCTAAAAGTTTACCTTCTTGCATAACAAAGTGTGATTTTTTGGGGTTAAGTGACAAACCAATTTTTCTACATTTTTCAAAAGTTTGTCTGAGGTGCATCAAATGTTCTGCATCAAAATTAGAAAAAATATCAGATCATCTAGATAAATAACCACAAATTTGTCTCTCTCACTGACGAATGTGATATGCATTGCTCTATGGAAAGTTGCTCCTGCATTCATCAAACCAAAAGGAATTTTATCATACATAAAGGTTCTGCATCGAGTGGTAAACATCATTTTTTCTCTATCATCTTCATGAACAACGATCTTATTATATCTTGAGAAACCATCAATCATAGAAATTTTGTTAGCCCCTACTACCTTCTCTAAAAGATGATCCATCTTTGGGAGAGGGTAGTTATCTTTAAGAGAAGATTGATTTAAGTTCCTAAAATCAACGCAAAGTCTTATTTCATTGTTCTTCTTTCTAACAGGGACTAAATTGGCCACCCATTCAAAGTATATGAGGGGAACGATGATTTTTGCATCAAGGAGCCTTTTAACCTCCCTTTCTATTACTGGCAGAAGAATTGGGTTTATTTGTCTAAGCTTCTGCCTGAAAGGTTTAATACCATTTTTTAATGGAATCTTGTGTTCAATAATAGAAGTATCGTAAGTTTTTAGATCATCATAAGACCATGCAAAAACATCTTCATAATGTCTAAGTAACTCAGCGTATTTACTCTTTATTTGGGTATGAAGGTATCTTGATATTTTGACCATTCTGGGATCGTCATCAATTCCTACATTACAGTCTTCAACTTTTTTGGGTTGAGATCGCAAGGTATACTTTAAAGTTATATCATCTTGGTCAAACAATCTTTCTAAGGGGATCAAGGCTCTAGGAATTTGATTGTTTTTAAGTAAGAGCATGCGGTGATTTGAAATTTTGTCTTGGAACTTCTATGGGTTCTCTCCTTCTTGCATAATCCAAGCAAGATCATTCTTATCTTCTTGATCTATATGGGTCTCAGAAAAATCATCAACCATTTCCAGGAACAATTTGATTTGTTCGTCATCTTCAAACACTTCCCAATGCTGAAAATTGTTTGGAATCGAAGGTCTATGTCTCATCTCGATGTGATATTTCAGTTTCAAAATAGTAGGTGGTATGAAAGTCACAGCAGCTTTGCCCAAAGAATCAACTTGTTGATTTTACATTCTGGGAATGGAGTGAATATTAAAGGCCGAGAAGAAATTCTCTATAAGATTCCAGGCACAATTTCTATATGATCTTAATCTCAAATGCTTAGCTTGATATTGTTGTTTTATTTGTTTTACGATGAGCTATGCATCACCATAAACTATCAGATGTTCATTTTTTAACTTTTTTGCAGCTTCTAATCCTAAAACTAAAGCTTCATATTCACAGACATTATAGGTATAATCGACCTCCCATTGTAATATGTAAGAGAAAGGAATAGCATACTCATCCCTTGGTGCCACAAATAACACTCCATCTCCTTCTCCTTCGCAGGATGAAGCACCATCGAAGAACATTTTCCACATTCCTTCTCTAACATTTATATTTTTCTTTGAATTTTTTATTTTTTTTAGTTTTTTCTTCTATACATTCTTCAAAATCGTAATATATGGATAATATACAATTTCCTAAGTCCTGATCAACAACATAGACTCGATAGTTATTGGGGTTTTGAGGTTCACTTACAGTATACACCAGTCTAGTTTCTTTGTACAATCGAGTGAATTGTCCACCAAAAATTGGAATTGGAGCGTAGGTCATGTCTAGCTGAACCAATCCTCCTAACTCAGTGCCCCAAGATCTGGATAGAGGCATACCATACTTGGCAGGACCGTCAGAAACAACCACATCCATAAGGATACTTTTCACAGTAATCTGAGCAAGGTTTACAACTAGATCTTTAATCATACCCAGACACTTAACCTTTCTAGAATCAAACGAATACAAATCTTTGTAAGGTCTGGTGATTTCAAGGCCTAATTTTTCCATGATAATCTTAGGCATTAAATTATGTGAGGCTCCTGAGTCTAACATGCATTTGTGAAGTAAATGATCGTGCATAGTTAGTGTAATATAGAAAGGAGCAACAAAATCCTTACTGTTTTCAATATAGTAAATGATCCTGACTTGATTCCTAATGTATGGATTAGGTTTGGCTTGCTCTATTTCAATCCTGGAAATTTTGTTTGATAAATCTTTAATAATTTTGGCCATCTCATCCATTTTTTCCTCTATAGACTTTCCAGATCCAGAGGGTCCTGCATGTTCTTTAAAACGCCTGGGTTCTCTAGCTCCCATACCAACCTTAGTTTTCAACTTCCCGGATGCCATCATACTGGACTCAATTTCTATGGAATCATCTTGCATGCCCTCTAAAGTAGTGGATCTCCTTTCTCTCAAAAGTAGAGCGAAATCAGAATCAAAAGCCCCTGCAAAAGTGACTTTTGGTGTTGGTTGAGAACATTTAACTTCGGTTGGGATTTTGTGATAAATTTTATTAAATCTTTGGATAAATTCTAGGACTGATTCAGAAGTCTTCTTTATCAAGGCTCCAAATTCGGTTAAGTAATAAATATGATCCTTTTTCTCGCCCCACTTCCTTAGGTAGGAAGTTTCTAGAGTGTCATGAGATCATATAGAACCTACTGGGAGTCCTCTGAACCAAGTTCTTACTTGTCCTTCAAATTTATGTACTAACAGTCTTGTGTAAACGTCCTCATGCTCAATGCCAAGAATATCAACAAATTGATCAAAAAAGGCTATATGTTATGTTGTTGTTAGATCCCCTTCTCCCATGAATTTGGGGAAGTTCTTCATGTAATTTTGGGGTAAATCATCCAGGACAGCATGAAGGACTAGGGGAGTATATCTAGCAACTACCTTGGCAAATATCCGAGGAGGTTGAGCTTTTCCACCATCCCCTGCACCTCTGGAACCTTGATCATATCCAGCACCAGCACCTCCAGTACCAGCACCTCCAACACCAGCCATTGAAAGTCTAGGAGATGAAATTCGGGGACTAAAAAGGAGATTTTCGAAAACTTCAAAAGACTGATTTACTGACCTTTCGACTACTTCGGGAGGTTGTGAATGAAGTTTGGGGAAATGATCGTGATAATATGAAATATCTAGATGAGGGGGAAAAGGAAAACTTAAGCTCGTCTCCTCAGGTTTACCTGATGTATAGATAGGATAAGTAATAGGAGGGGAATCTGGGTATAGAAAACAATCTTCAAGATTTCGGGAAATAAAAACTTTTACTTTGGGAAGGGAAAGAATCAGTTGATTATTAATGATAGTAGGGATCAAAATGGATCTTTTGTTCTCACTGGTAACCATATTTATCAAAGAAACAGGGATGGTCTGGTCAATCGCAAATTTTACTTTGAAAACGATTACCTCTGGAGTTTCAAGCTTAATTTTGTGTTTACTTGTTGATGCTTTTGCAGAATGAAATTGCTTAAAATTTTCTTTAAGAGTTTGTTCTTCAGCGGGAATCTTAACATTAACTTGTGTAATTCTAGCTTGATGAACCTTACCCGCCAATGCAAAATTTTGTTTGAGGTATCCCTTTGGTTTCAACAATTTTTTGGGATCCGAAATAGGTATAGTCTGCTTTTTGTCTGGGTTTTTCCTGGTATTATTTTGACTGGATGTCATTTTTTTCTATGGTGGAATCACCAGGTGAAAGATAAAGTAATCCTTATTCACGTATTCAATCTTTGTTCACCATAAAAGACCAAAAATTACCTTGTCGTTCTCCCAGGGAAAGTGATTTTTTTTCTCCATCCCCGACAGTGGCGCCAAAAAGATGTTGTTCCTGAGATTGATTCTAAGGCTCAAAGAATAATGTTAGGCATCAAAGGGTTTAAATGAAATGTTTTTATGAATGGTTTTTTCTACCTTCAATTTTCTGAGAAATAATCTTTAAATGAAATTAATAATAAGACAGTGCAAAGGTTGTATCTCGTTATCTGAGTCACAATTATAATGTCAAATGATGTAGAAAGATTTACAAAACTGTTAAACAAAGTCAGGTATCAATTACAAATAAGTCTCACCTTGTTTGCAGTAGAAGAAAAGTAGAAGATGCACCCTTGAACAAGATATAAAAATGCAGTAATTCACACAGATCACAGGTCTTGTTTTACTCACAGTAATAACAGAGAAAAAGTTGTTTACTGAATGAATTCCTGGTATAATATTATCACAGTAGATGTAGTACTAAATTGCAATCAATCACTCTTCAATAATTACAAAAATAAATTTAGAGAAATGGAAGCACAGAGGGAACACATAACTCAAATTGAACGAAACTTAGAATCTCTGTCTACACTTGTATTAGTACTCAAAAAGAGTTTATCTTTTACATTTGGCAAGAAGCCGCCTCTAGTAGATCTAAAATCTATGTATTCATACAAAATTTGTCACAACTGAAAATCGTTGGACTTCCCACAATATTTGACTAAAAATAGAATACATCTAAATAAAAAAGCAGCATGCAAATATTTTTGAGTTTTGTTGGCACTTCCTCTGTCTCTTCGTTTGCTAGTAGATGTGCTCTCTTTCCTTTGATCTTTGAGTCGGGTACACATGTCATTAAGGCCACCCCAATCATTTGTCTTACTTTCTTGGCCATTTGATCTCGTTTCCATCTATACCTTTGGGTCTGTTCAGTGGGGTAAGGAGTTGCAGTTGGAGTCATGGGGGGAATAATTATATGAATAACTCAGTGTTGGCTCATTAAGGGATGGATAATGGTTACAGGGAAGAGTAATTGTTCACGAAAAGAATGATGGGGGAACAAGTGTCTAATGGGGAGGTGGGATGAGTGGATGCAGGAATGTGGGTGGTAGGGATAGACAGGGTAAGTGACTTTTGGAGGATGAAAGGTAGAGTGGCTGGCGAAGGTGGACGTTGTGCATGATTTCTCATTTTCTCCCATCTACACTTGCTTTTCCTTGTTAAATGCATTGGGTGCATATGTCCATCAATGATACCATGAACCTTGAAGGCTCAATCCTTTCATTTAATTCAATGGCAAACATCTTCTTCTGTATTTGAGGAAGCTTCTCCTGGATCTTGTTCACTTCTTGGATTGTGGCCTAAAACTCTGAAATTGGATTAACCAACCATTCATTGATTTTAAGTAGATTAATCTCGCTCATCTCTTGGATGGTTTCCTGAGTATCTTCCTTGTTCTTTCTAGAGATTTGCTGGTTCATTTGTATCTCAATCTGCCCCAAGGCCTCTGAGATATTATTCCCTTCGAACTCAATCAACTTTTTACTTAATGAAGACAATGCCTCTGGACAAGCCTCTTTTACATCTCTAGCAAGTTTCTTACCTTCTTCCAGATTTGTTTCCCAGGATTTTAGGGCCATTTTGCCTCTTACTTGTTTAGAATGAGAGAGAAGGGTAAGACCAGGGGTATTAGCTCTCTACATCTATATGATAACTTATTGAAATTTAGACTGAGCTGAGCGAGCCTCTTTTTCCTTGACATAGATATATTTTAGGGAAAGTTCTACTACCTGATAACATTTTTTAATGGCATCTAATTTCTGATAGAGTTCTTGTTGGGCAACTTCCAGCCTCTCGTTGATTTTTGATGCTTGAGTTTTGAAGGCCCAAATGTCTATCATTGTGTTCTTTGTTAGGGTCAATCTGGCCTGCAGCTTCTCTATCAACTTGTCACATTGAGTGACCAGACCTTGGTTGTTCTATGAACTCTAGTAGAGCAGGTCAAGGTTATCCTATAAATGCTTAATTTGTTGTTGATGGCTAGTCCTGATTTGCTCAAAGTTTTGGTTCATCCTGTTTATGACAATATGTTATGTATTATATATCTCATTTTGCAATTGTTCTACCAAGCGGCATTTATGTCGTAATTGTTCGGTCAAATTGTCCACTGACCATTGATTGGGAGTGGCAAATGAACCTAACAAACCTGCAACTTATTTTGCAAACTCTGGACCATCATTGTCTTTCCCTTCATACACCAATCTTTGCCTTTTAGTGATAACTCTATCCTTTTGGTGAGATTCTCTCTTCACGATAGCCTTTTGTTTCTTGCTAAAAGAGAAATATGAGGGAGGCATCTCTTCGGGAAAGATAGGAGTAAGATCACCTATGAAAGTGAGTTCAGAATTAGGATTTCCAAAGCTGGTCTATAGAAGGGTTAATGATTCAATGGGAGAAGCAATTTCCATGGAATTTTGTTGTCCTGTTGTATTCGGGGTGCCAATAGAAGTAGTTGGTGTTGAATGAGGGACAGTTTGTCTCAGGTTCATGAAGGATTCGAACCGAGTTAACACTTGTGGATCATTCATTCCTGATAGTGATGCTCTTATCTCATGAAATGACACTTCTAGGATTTTCAGGACCTCTTCAACTTTGTGCTTAGTGGAGGAACTTGGCTCAGATCCTGTAGGTTTGACTTCCTGTGAAGGAGGCATGAGATTTGAATCTCCATGCAATATATTTGTTAAACTATTTCGTCTGTGTTTTTGAAGCTGAGGAACCCAGCTTGTTGGTCAGGGGGCAAAGTCTGGAATCTGCTTCGGACTTCCTCATAAGATATAACTCCCCTGAACATTTTGTCATAAGGAGAATTCTCATGGATGTATCACTTCATGTTGAACTGAGCTAGATGATTTTCCACTATATTATGTGGATCATGCTTCCTGAATTCGATGTCCACTAATTTGGCATCCTCCAAGGCTGCGGCCTCGACTTTAGAGTGACTAAAATCTAATAATGTAAACATTCCAACTTGAATGGGGAAAGTCGACCAAACCTCTTTCTGAGCTTCTTTTAACTCCTTGTTGATACCTCATGCCACTATCTGGTATGCCACTTCTCTGCACACCAACCTGTCGGTTAAAAATTGTGGGAGGGCATGAGGAGGAACCGAACAACCAAATACTCTGATATAGGAGAAATTCTCATCAATGAACCAGTCTGCAAGCTTTCCTAGGTTCCCCATAATCCTTTCTGAAATCCAGGGAGGTGGGTGACCATAAATAACTATGTGAATCGGTACTACCACATTGTGACAAATTTTGTAAAATAAATATTTGGCGTTCTCCTCCCATAATTTGGAGTGGTAGAAATGAATTGGCTCAGAACTGGCTAGGGTCTAACTCCAGTTCATCAAGGAAAAGAGGTTCATGAAACAAATGGAATCCATAACATATGCCGACATGTAAAAAGGGGTAGGTTACCCTTTTGATTTTGTTGATTTATACTCAGCGATCTCCTTGGCCAAATTATTTGATAGCATTTTGGCCTAGTTAAAGGTGGAACCCTCCGCTACTTCATTCATGATGGCTACCCACTCAACCGAGAAATGTGTAGGGTTATTCTTCCCGAACAGGAGATAGAGAATCATGGCTACATACGCATATGAGCGTCCAAAGATGTTGTGGTGTACATACCATGAGCGTCAGACCTAAACTTTTTTAAATGTCCCCACCAGGTCTCGATTATATCATGGTCATTTCTGGCATATTGGGTGCATTACTTTCTCTCAAACTCTAGAAGAAATGCGGCATTGTAAGTGTATTTAGGAGTAGGGGAAATCTTGTACATTACTTGTAGGTGTTCTGGTCGGAAAGAGCCGACGACGACCTGCTAGTGGTTGATTATGCTCCTGGTCGTGATGTCGACATGTTCCAAGGCCCAATTTATCATATTGATGTAGGGTATGATTCTTGGTCGTGCAACGATCTTATGCAGTTCTGACTGTGATATATGTCTAAGATTAGTTATATAAGAGTCGTTGTCTTCTTCGGTAGAGTCATCTGGACAGTTGATGATCTCATGCTCTAAGACATTGAAAACATGTGTCCATGTTTTAATGGTGTCCGCAACTCGTGGAGTTGTGTATGATAAAACATCTGCATTCGGATTTGAATCATCACCTGATGCATCAAGATTCTTTGCAATTTTTTGTGGCGCCATAATCCTCAAGGGAACAGAATTAGCTTACCTGTGAGAAGAGAAGTATGTAAGCTCTACACTGGATAAAAACAACTAATTGCAAATGGTAAAAATGACTTTGAAATTCGAAGTGCTTTATTCAAAAAGTCTATTGATCTTCGTACAGCTTTGTTGACGAAGGATTTATTAAACTTAATGGAATTCATTACCTGGTGATTCACAATCCTTATTTGAAATCATTATCATTAATCGATCATAAATTCCATTAATACTTCGATGGTTCACGTTCGAGAGTTTTGGATGTGACGGGGTAGAAATATCCCGAAGTCTGAATTCGTGGAGGAGTTAATCTCTGAGTAATCACTTTTAAATATTAATTAATCATGTTTAAAACATTGTATTAACTTCAAGTGTTTCGAAAGTTCAAACTTCAGAATTTTTGAATAGAGCACAAGAGAAATTTCCCGAAATCTGAAACTGTGAAGTAATTAATTTATGAGTAATCACTCTTAAGTCTTAATTAATCATGTTTAAAATGTTGTGTTAACTTCAAGTATTTTGAAAGTTCGTACTTCAAAGGTTTTTCATATAGCACAAGGGAAACTTTCTAAAATTTGAAACTGCGAAGTAATTAATTAACTCTTAATCATGATTAACCTCCACTATTAAATGTTTTATTAACTCCTTTTTACTTTTTGTAATGTCCAATGCTTCGGCACTTTGATACTTCGGTGATTTGTGAACTCAATATTTGTTAGAACTCTCTAAGGGCCATCTCTCGAAGTGACATGGCAGGGATGACAACATTCTGATGAAGTTTCAAGAAAAAAGAGAAGCCACATGTCACTTGAAAACATGTGAATCATCTGACGTAAATGTCAAAAATCAATGCCACGTGTCAACTCAAGGAAAGGTTTTTAAAGGACACATGTCGTATGACTCGTTTTCGTGAGTTCTTTAGGAAAATTCACGAGTGGTTATATTCGGGTTTTGGAGTTTCAAGGTTTTTGTTGTTTAGACCTGTTGGAACATCCGAAGCGCGGAGCTCCGAAGCGATCGTTAGAGACTTACTCTTTAAAAGTCAAGCAACTTCTGAAATTCGGAGATCATTAGGATCGTTCGATCAAATTAAGGAAACTCGTCGACGGTAGATATTGTAAGCACCTTATTTCTAAATAAAAACCAATGGATTTGATTTAAAATTAAAAGGCAACTCTCTAATTTTTTGCTTTTTTTGGTAAAATTTTATTTCTAAGAGGTGAAAAATATAAAGCTCAAAAGTTCAAAATTATGCGTGTTCCAACAACTTCTTTGTTCTAGGACATGGCTAAGTAAAATGAAGGATTTCAAGGATTAGCAAGTGTGTGCACATCTACAAGGCCTTGTCATTCACCAATTAGGACAACTGCAAATAGGTTAATCAAGAAAATAAGCCATGCAACGTAAAAATAATCTTATAAAAGACTTGTAAGTTGAAACCTCAGAGAAATGTAAATTACTAAAATCAATTCAGGAAGTAGCTTTGTAAACTTTAGGATTAATCAAAGTAAATTTATTAATAGAGTAAAATTAAAATTAGACAACATAAATTAAAATATTAAAGAAGAAACAAAACTAGCTATGGTACCCTATCCTAACCTATATTGATTGTTGGCACATATAAGCCAAGTGAAATCATAATGCCAATGAATACATATAAGCCAAGTGAAATCATAATGCCAATGAATCCATTCAAGGATATTATCTAAAGGAAAATTAGAGATTTGAATAGATTTGTATGGTTGAAATCTTCCATTGTGAAAGATCAAAATAATATCATTATTGGAAAAGTAATTCCTATCGAGGAATAGTAGACATTTACCACTTTTGTGGAAAATGTTGAGAAAAATATGACTCCAACAAAGTTCCAATGATGTCCTGAAATTGATTATGATCAATATGGAAATGCTGAAATGAATCTTTAGGTAAGTGGTGTTCATGCTAATGATGATTAATTTGAATTTCTAAATAAAGGTGTTTCTTTATATACATCATTATTTTCTTTGATATGCACGATGATGGGTTGTAAATACATTGTTGTTTCTCTTGGGGATCTAAATATTGTTTGTGAAAGGATGATATGCTCCCATCACAACTAATATTTTATTCAGGTGTTTGATAATCCCAACTTGCATATGGTCAATGAAAGATCTAGCCCTACACAAGTCCACTTCTGACAAAGAAATGTCATCATCAAATACAGGGCTACCATAAACAAATTTTAATTAATTAGGCTATATGACCTTAGATTGCAATTTGTAGCTAAACAAAAAAAAAATTTACATGAGCTAACTCCATGAGTGATTTTTTTATGAGCTAAAGTTTGAAAATTTTCCTCCTCTCCTTCTAAACAGATTTGTAATTGGTGAGTCCAAGTTGAAATATTTTGGAAAACTATATCTTCAACATTTACACACTCTAACTTACTTCCACTTTGTATTTCATTTCCAAAATTAGAAGATAAAAAGATAGTTGCAGAAAAATCTTGCAAATCTTCCTGCAAAAAAATCTATGTAGAGAGCCTCATAATCCAAGAATAGATCATTATTCTCAACATAAATGTATACAATCAACAATATATTTACTTTTATATTGATCTTCAATATTAACAGCCAATATAGATTCAATAAGAATGCCCTCAATCAACCCATAACTTGAGTTTAATGAGTTCCTTATATCTTATAATGATTCCTTTATTTCTACTTATATCCTTTAGTTTATTCATAATCTAGAATTAAAGAAGTAGATATTGCCATTGCTAATAAGTCTTCAAGAGTTTTAGAAATAATTTCTCCATTGTAAATAAACAAAGAATCATTGTTCAAAATATTTCCCTATATTTCATAATAAAATTGTAAATTGTAAATTATATGAGACTTGGGAATTAGTTGATTTTGTCTCTATTGGGATAATGGGTTCTCATTTTGATATGGGTTTCTTGATCCGTTATATTCATTTAAATCAAGATAGTGTGAAAAATATTCTTGTAAATTAGGACTTGTACACCATATTCAAAATTAAATTCTCTTTCAAGATTATTTTGCAAACTAATTTCTTCTACAACATAATGTTTATCAAAAGATGAAATTTCTTGTTTCAAAGATTATGGAAGAAAATATGTGTGACAATGTGAATCTTGTGCATGGTCAAAAGATTTATCTTCTTGATTAGAAAGGAGATAGGAATACCATTTAAGAAAATATTTCCTAGAAGGTTTGTCGCTTTCATAAAATCTATAGTAAATTTATGCAATCCTTAATATAAAAACATCATTAGATTCTTTTTTTTATATATATATTTACTCACACTCCCAACAAAGTTCTTCATAGTCATAATTTTCATGACTTGTTTCTAGATATGAATGTATTTGGCTAGTAACACCCTATACTAAGCTTGAATACATCTGATCCGTAATCAAGGGGCTGACATCACACTTTCTTCACCAACACAAATAACTATGTGAAATTTTTTTGTCTCTGCTTCAGTTCTATATTTGAGGTATTGCATAG
Organism: Picea sitchensis; assembly: GCA_010110895.2. Lineage (NCBI taxonomy): Eukaryota > Viridiplantae > Streptophyta > Pinopsida > Pinales > Pinaceae > Picea > Picea sitchensis. The sequence continues at coordinate 32,660 of SNQJ01S0064651.1, forward strand.
GGTTCTTTGTCTCCTAGAGGCTACCAAGCCTCAATCTTCTCCCCTTCACAAATGTATTTTCTCCTTCTCCTAATGAGAAATTCCTCGCTCAATGTAGCCTACACACATACAATAGTTGGAAATGGAAGGTTGACAATTTTAGTATCTTCCATAAAACCATTGAGCAACTCAATTACATAGTTGCTCCATATGAAAAATCAGTCTTCATGTCAAGGGTTGCACTAAACAGATGCTTCTCACTATGAAATGCCTTCAATTTGTTGGTCTCTTCATTGGTTGTGCGCCCACCTCTCCATGTTCCTCGACGAGCTAGAAATATTACACGACTGGCATAGGGTTCCACATCCAAAACAATCGTGGGACGTGTGGACAAGAGAGAGTATGCTCCAACTATCAAAGTGAATTCTAATCTCAACACCTTGACCATGAGTCAATGAGAGAATTGAGTAGAAGTAATAAAAGACTAAATGGATAGATATTTAAATTCTCTAACAACAATTGGGATTCCTCGAGGTGCCCTAGAACATTCAGACATTACATGGTATAATTAATCCTCTCAAAAAGTAGGGTTAGGGTTTTTATATGGTTGCCAACAAATGAAACGTATGTCAACTAACAAGTGAAACATGCAATGGGTTTCTCCACAAGATAAGGTCCAAGTGTTACACTTAGATAATGAAAGGTAGGCACCCGAGCTCTCTCCTCCTTGAGTTAGGGTTCGTTGTTGAGCTTTGGAAACAAAGAAGTAATGTGTGTATCCTCCTGCATGCTAGGGTTTTGGTGTAATCATATTAAACAAGTTGTGGAAGTTCTTAAATAGTAGAACCAAGTCATGGGCACTATGGGTCATTGGAAAAGGAAGAATGGAATGCCTAGTCGCTAGGGTTTTGGTTGTGTGAGCTATTAAGAAAAAACAAATCGTGTGGTCTTAGACAAAAATTAAACCAAGCATAGGATGTTCAGGAGGCTCCATAGACAGCAAGAGAATGTTGTGTGGAAAGTCTAGCAGGAGAAGAAAACTACCCCACATTGATTAAATATGCCTTGCAAGTAAAGGGGATGGCCAACAAAGGTGAAATTTTCCCCAATAAACAAATGGATGATTAGCAAAGAAATTTGACACCCAGGGTGAGGTGAGTTCAACACAACAATAATCTAAATGTAGAGGGTGAGGTGAAATTCACCCAGGACAATGGAGAATCGGCTCTGGCAATATCAATTGACTCAGGACGTCACCCAAGGTGAGTGAGTATGAGAAGGGAGAGAAACTGTGATGATTAACTTAGAAACTTGTGCATAACAACTATTTAATGTCAACCTTCAATAGTGAGGCAGTAGATGCACGGTTTACTTCCTCTAGTTGTTGCAAGTAGGAAAACATTTGAAGGAAACCAATTAGTGCATAGTATATTTTCAACCATCATGCTATATCACCATTACCAATAGATTCTCACACATCGTCATAAAATTAAGAAGTAGAAATTAACTCCACATCCACTCAAGGAAATACAGAGATTCCATTTTTTTTTAAATGACTAGCAAGCTTCAATAACACAATGGTGGATTTAACCACAACACATAGAGGAAAAACACACTAATGCTAGATTATTTTACCCTAGAACCCAATTGCGAAAACTAGTCGAATGGTGCACGATAGTCTTGTTTCTACAAGTTTGCAAGTTGCTATAATGATCTCCTCCTCCTTGGCTAAAATCCCTTTGGGAATGAGCGAGAATGAAGAAATAGGGAGATTTATGGGGTAAGGGAAGGCCAACAATCATGGCTCTTCACTTCCCTTTCCTTAGCCTTCTCTCCTATTTTTTTCCTTGTCATTTTTTTTTATTTTTCTTTAACTTTTCGGTTACATCCCTTTTCGGCTTATTCCACATTAACTTGCATTGTTTTACATGGATTTAATAATGTTGATTAATTGTTAACTTGTTTTGTAGGTACCGAGACTTATTCACTCTTTAGTCTGAATCCATTTCGGATCAACATCCTTCAAAAGTCAGGGTAAACAATTTGCATACTTCATTGTCTTGAAAATTTCTTATATTTTGACATGTAAGATTACCATCGAATGTAGGGGTTTTCCCTTTACCATCAAACTTACCTATGGTTAAGAGATCTATTATCCTTTTTGGGATAACAAGTCATGGTCTTGAAATACTAATAGCACGATCCCATATAGGGGTATGGAGAGGAGCCATGGATTGTTAAGACATTTCTAAAAATGGTGCCACGTGGGTTGGCTTGTCATTTGGCCCTCCTTCTAGAACCAAAACTATTGACAGGGCTAAATGACCTTGTGCAATCAATAGAGATTTTGTCCAATGAAAGGTCCCAATTATAACTTACACTATTTGGATTAGGGAATCCATCTAGTTTATGTCCCAACCAACTTTAGATAGTTTTGTTTGGGTTTTACTAGTTGTGGTTCAGCCTATTGTTTATGTATTTTTTAATGTGTTATCACTCTGTAATTTCTCAGGCTGAAGGAGAAATTGACAGAGGTAACCACAAAACCACTTGGAGTCAAGAATCTAGCCCTCCATGACTCAGAGAGGGATCTCTCTGTATGATTTAACTTTGTTTGAGGGGATGTTAGGCTAGTTATGAGAATATAAGGTTGTTTTTTAGTATTATGTTGAGACAACGAAAGAGGGCTATTGGGCTAAATGGAGTCAAAAGGTCACAGATAATTAAATGAATGAATAACAGAGACATATGTAACCAGGCAAGACAATCACATCAGTGGATCCTTATAATTTGTGAGATGGAAAGAGGAAAATATTAGGGGTCATTTCAAATGCAGAGCGGAGCTTATCTGAATTCTACATCAAACTTGGAAGAAAACACAAATATTATTTCAAGCTAGTACAGGGTGTTAAGAACAAATCTTGCACATCATCTTCTCATAAACAATACAGAAAGAAACAGCATCTGAAACAAGAGAGTAACAAGTTACATCAAGAAAGAACTTCACCACATGATCATGACACAAGAATCTGGAGACAACATGTCTTTATATTCATCCAAAAAATCACCTACAGTCTGTTGAACATCTTTACAATAGATGGTGATATTACCATCCCATCCTTCCTTGTCAGTCTAACTGATCAACCATTTTGCATTAAAATTATATGAATATATAGGAGAGATCACCCCTCAATATTAGGAGGTCTAATTCAACCACCTCATCCAAAAATAGAAATGAATCCTTGAAAATGTTGAACTGCCAGCCATGAAAGACGTGTTGAACTGCTGAAAAAAGGGGTCGACTCAAACATTTTTTTCTCCTCAACGGTGACACATGTGTATAAAATGGAAGACATTATTGTATACTATCATTTTTTGGACAAAAACCTCTTTCGGTTTTTCCAAATTTATCTCCATCTCACCGAAACAGCTCCCACAAAATCGTGACTAAAACAGAAAAAAAAACTGAAAACTGAAAAAAGGGTCTGAAAGATGGTTCGATTCTCCCAATTGTTGGAACCTGTGTAAAATATGGGAAAGGTTTTTGTTCTTCAGCCTGTTTTGAACAAAAACCTCTTTTTTATTTTGGAAATTCGTCCCCCTTTGCCCGGAATCAATCTCGGAAGAAGAACAGGTAAAACTGACAAAAAATGGTTTCATTTGGGAAAAGCGGTTTTGCAAGAGGAAGGTGGTTTGCTCGGACCCCCTGAGGTGGTAAGTGGTATTGAGAGGGGGGGTCTAAGTTCACCATGCGGTGACAAGTGTCCCTCCCAATACCACTTGATTGGAGCCCCTTGGTGTTGATGTCACATGAGGGAGGGGGGTCCGAGCTACACGGGAAATGTGGTGGGTAG
>SNQJ01S0064651.1:45815-56423 GCA_010110895.2 Picea sitchensis
AAACTTAGACGAGAGAGAAGGCTTGGATTTAGGTCCTGCTGAGCGGACTAATGTTTTGAAAGCTTCCAAAGGATCTTTTTCCATCTCGGCAATCGGGATAGGGGCCATCGTAGTAGACAGTGACCACCAGCAAGCAAGAGGCGAAGCAAGTCGCAGAGGCCACACGCATGCAATCCAGGCGCATGCCCCACTGGAACGCTTTGATCCATGGCCCTATAACCTGGTCGCTGCTAGACGCGTCCCTGCAAACAAACGATCGACCTCCTGCAACGGAGGCCAATACCTCTGCTCCAAAACGCGTGCGAACGCTCAGGCAAGATGTTGAAATACCAAATCGTTGCCCTGGACCAGACCACTGCTCCTGCAAGCTTGGGGACAGGCGAATGCCGATCCACGGCCCTGGATGCTCGGCTGCTGCAGTCCGCGTCCCTGCACTCGAAAACCAGAGCGAGGCGGCTAGGGTTTGGGCCCTAGACGCGATGACTTCTCTCGCCTCATCTTCATCAGCTTCATATTTCAATCATTTGTTATTAATGAAATGAAGTCTTATTTCTGTTGCATCTCTGCGTTTATGTGTATTTTTGTATTACATTGTGTTCCTACATAAATCCGGATCACAACCTCCCTATTTCAACATTGTCCAAGAGAAAGTACATCATTTCCCCAATTGCATTTCACCTTCAAATCAATCAATGAAATTATACCTATAGTTTTTGGCCCCATTGTTGACATTATTGGTCTTGTCACTAACACATCCCTTACCAACCCTATACATAGGAAAATGGATTAGATACTATATAAAAAAACAATCCATCTAAAGGACAAGTCAGGTTATAGCATAAATATGACATTGTGGGGAGAACATTGGTGTGTAGAAGGCAATGAACTAACTAATTTGTGTTCGTTAAGCAACCACCCTATCCTTGCAATCAAGGGAGGTCGTGTAGTTGAGAAATGGAAATATTATTGGGATTATCTTCGAATCTATCATTCTAATGAACCCAAATATTTAAGAAACACATAGGCTAACATGATGGTTTGAGAAAGAGGGCTTGCATGCTCGCTTCCTCCCCATCCTTAACTACAAGATATGCAAATGTTCCTAAGCAGGTAAATAAAAGAAGAACAACTTTGAGGTTGCCAACATCTGTAAGTTTTAAACCTGTGAAGTAAAGCAATGCATATACATTCTTAAGAAAAACATAAATTAATCAATGGCTCATACACATAGTACATAGAGATTTACGTTGGAAACCCTTAACCAAGAGAAAACTAGTCTTCCTTGGTGTCGCACCTTTCAAATCTTCATTATATTAATTTCACCATTCACCATACAATATATAAAATGTTTTAGGTATTTCATAGCTACCAAAACCCTAATCCCTTAATCCGGGATTAATTTAGAAAACCGCTAAAAATAGCAAAATCCGCTAAAATAGCAAAAATCGCCAAAAAATAAAATTGGGGCATTGCGCGTAACCAGGGGGACCATACCTAGCCCCCCCTGGGACCCCCCTAGGAAAGCGCTCGATGCACACGACACAAAGAGCGAAGGAAGTTGGGATCGTCAGACGCAGTTGTCGAATCTGACGCGCCCACACACACACATGCAAAGAATATAACACATACCCAACCACATCAACCCCTTTGAAAATTTTGAATGGATTTTAATTAAGGGTGTACCATAACAAAAATATGTGTGGATGACTTTTACTACCTTTCCTACCCATGGCTCATCGTTAATAGGAAATGCATGAAGAAAATCATCCAAAAATATAAAAATAGTTGGCATTGTCCCAAATGTAATGTTGATTTTCTTGACTATGATTATAGGCATTTGCTTAAAATCAACCTTCGGGACCACACTAGTTCACTAGAATACATTCTCTCTTTTGAGGATGCAACAACTAAACTAATGAGAATCAATGCAAAAGACTTGCATTTATTGTCATCTGAGCCCAATTCCATAAAATAAATAGTTTCCAAAGTTGAATGCAAGCAACACCCATTCATACTTTTAGTGAATATGGAAACATTTAAATACACAAAGCACTTGAAGGTCATCATCATGAGATCAAAACATTGATATTTTGAAGTTGGAAACAATATATTACTTCATGAAGTTAACAAGTTCCAACAAGCATAGAGGGATGTAAATTTTTGTATTCCCTCTATTTTTGTAAGCCTTTATTTCAATCCTTTTGTGCCTAAACATATGTAACTTTCATGCATATAGAGATGTTTCATTTCAAATTACTATGTGTGCCATATTTAAATTTTGTCTTCCCCTTATATATAATTTCTTATTTTTCTACCTTGTAATTTGCTTTTCACATATGCTTTATTTTTAGACTTCATGATTACTAGTAATATTTTCAATTTTGTGTAAATACTTTTACATTCCATACCTTCCAGTAAATACTTCTTAGATCATCTTAATTTTTCATGCTCCATTTTTTATTTAGCTTACTAAATAACTTCATAACTAATTCAATGTTGGACCTGTCATTCTTTTTCCATACAATCCCTTTATTGCATTTATCTACTTACTCTAGTGTTTTTTTTTCATTTATTATCAATCATTTCAACACTACAAGGAAAACACCTTGTAGTGGAGGTTTTTAGTGTTACAATATTGGGCATAATTTTCAAAAACAACCTCCATTGTTCATAGCTAAGGTTTTAACGGAAGTCCATATAACTAAAAAAAATTGCGCAGACATAGGTTTTTTTTGTGGGTGCTTGTATTGGTAAAAACACATCGGCGTGGTATTGAGTATCACGCACTGGTGCACACGCATAAATGAAAAGCATTGGTGCATACACATAAATAAAAAGCACTGGTGTGTACACATAAAAAAACATCAATGCTTTTTATATTTATGCATGCACCAGTGTGTATTGTAATCATGCACACAAAAATATTTTGAAACGATAAAAATATAATCATACATTATGTCATTTAAAGTAGTGATGTTTTCTCACAATTTTTAGCACCGATGCATATAACTCATAAAAACACGTTGTTTAGTGAGTTCAAAAGAATACAATGCTCCGATATGTATATATTTTAATTAATAGTTCTTTTTACAAACTTTCAATTAATCATCTCAAAATCAAATATTTTTTATAATAATATTGATTTTTGTATTTTTGTTATTGTGTTTTGATACAATGATTGCATTAATGTGTTATCCAAGAGATTACAACTCTATTATTTGTAACAATATAAATCATCCATATATTAATTAATCAACAACACAACATTTGACAATGCAATAAAATAAGAAATCCATTTTATTATATATGAATAAGTGACCCATTGTCATACAAAATGGGACAACGTAAAGGTCCACAATAATCAAAATACAACCAATATGTAATTGTTACACTCATTGGTAACATGTCCTCATGCAAATGGGACAATATGTCGAGTATATTAAAAAAAATCCTTGATTTTCACAAACAAATATTCCAAAACATACAATTTGCAGTAACATTCAATTATAGTGATTGTCACTCAACATCACTTGAACTATTTTCATCACTCAAATTGCATGCATGCCTCATTTTTTCATCACTTGCAGGCAATATTATACTTTGGTTATTTAACCTAATTTTTTCTTAAACGACTTGTTTTTTATGTTCCACCTCTTCATGTTCCATCTACAAACATAGAAATAAAGTGTAATAAATATATCTACATTTATATATATAGTAGAATATACATGATTGCATAAATAAATAAAATTGTACCATAGCAGCGACTAAGTCATAAACAATACACATTATTTTGAATCCATGTTGCATGCCATCTCTCAAAATCTCTTATGTTGGATGCACTCCATACTTTGTTTCCTGCATGTTTAATACGCCATGACAATGCACAATTTATATGCTTAATAAAAAGGTTTCTTGTTGTTCCATTAATTATAAATCAAGGGAAGTTAAACAACATAGCTACTCACAATTTGTTCAATTAAACCTTGATACTTCAACATATACTCACAACCCATACTTAATCCAATGTATATCAATTCTTCAACTGGTTCTTCTTTGTATGTTAGCACCTATTAAAAGACATCCATGGATGAGTGTAGATTAATTATTTAAATATAAAGATAATAACAAATATGAAATTTTAATTTATACTAAAAAAATAAGTACTCACAAACTTTGTGATCAACCCTTTTATTCCTCATCATCCTGTATTATGTGCTTAATGGGTTTCATTTTTCTTTTTATTTTCTACAACAAAACATTTGAAAATCTGTATTTCATGTGATAATTAAATTCAATGTACATAAAAAAATAAAGGAATGATTACATACCTCTTATGCACGTTGTAATTGTTGGGATGGCTCCGCTTGCGATGCAATTATGTTCATTTCTTTTACCATCTCCTTGTACATTTTTTTGGACATCCCCACCAACATGTATTGGTTTTTTCCTCATTTGTCCCTTAGAATTTCCATGCCTTAACCAACACACATCATTAATTTAAACCTACATATAATTCAAAGATATTGAATTTTTAATACAACTTAAAGAACTTGCCTTGTTCTCATATTGGGATGAGCTACCATCGCACTTGTTGCAATAAGTTGTTTTCCTTGAACTTCCATCGGCCATAATCTATAAGAAAAAAAAGAAGACAAGAATCATTAGATATAAAAACTATGAATTTTTTTTACAAAATAAGATTTTGGTGCATATAATAAACTAATATACGCATTGGTGCTCTATAAACTAATAGAAGCTTTGGTGCCTCATTACTATTTATTTTGCACCGTTGAACATGTGAACAAGGTTATTTTTATTTTAAACTTTGCAATGTTGTTGACAAGAACATGTGCACCAGTGCATTATTCCTATACAATGCGCACTGCGAACTTTGGAAGTGTTTTTTTTAAATAAAAATGAAAATGACAGGGTTTGGGATATAATGCAATGAGTGATCCCATTGCAACAGATACCAAATGTTCCATACACAAGTAAAGAAACCCTATAAAAATATGCTGGTTAAAAAAAATCTACTTGTGAAATATATAGAGGAAAACCAAGAGAAATAAGGAAGATAGGGCTTCCAATACCGAATGTAATTGTGAAACCCTTTTTTTTATAATGCACTAGAATTTGTTTGAATCAAATAGGGGAAAGATTGAGATGATGAGTAGAATAAAATTACATACCTAAAATTTCTCCTCTGCAAATTTGGCTCTTAAAAAAAAACTACCCACTCCAAAGATTTTTCTCGTAAATCTCTCTTGCACAAATCTCCCCTCTAAATATTGGCAAAAGAATGAAATAATGATTAGGGTTTTCATTAATAAACACATACATTTCAAAAATATAAAATTCCCACTCATTTTTTCTTTGTATATTTTGGCGCATTGATTTGGTTTGGTAATTTCATTTATTTTACCCTTTAGTGGTGTGCCTGATATTAAGATGCACCGGTACATTTTTCTTGTCAGGACGCACTAGGGTTGTTTTGGTTTCTAAGCGTAACGTGGAAGGTTTATGTTTTTTGAATTAATTTTTTTGTTTGAAAATCAATTGTTCTAACATGTTTTGATGCATTCATTATATGTGCACTAGTGTGCTTTGTTATTAGGGAGCACCACAATGCATTTTATTTTTTTATAAAATGAAAAACAATAGTTTAGTATTTTATATTAATAGCAGTTATCGGTGCACTTGGTTTGTTAAGCACTAGGGTGTTTTGTTTTGGAAAAGCATTGATGCAGTTGATCAACTTAGGCACACTGGTGCGGTCAGTCAACTAGATGCACTGGTGTTTTTGGCCGACTTAAGCACACCAGTGTTAAAACCTTTGCAAAAACCTCTACCCACCCACCTCCGCTAAACACCTCCACTATAAACTTATAAGGGATAAATTTTTCAGTGGGGTTCCATAAAAACCTCCACTATAAGGTGTTCTCCTTGTAGTGCAAGTTCCAACCTTCATACTTTAAGTTCATATATAATTGTTAATTAATAACATACTTAATTATACACATATTAAATGTTTGCATACATTTTTTATAAAATTAACGTGCTTTTAGTACTTCTATGTTATTCTTTAGCTACTTATGTGATCATTTGTCATGTTGTAATTCTTATAGCAACACTTATTTTCCTTGTCTATTTTTCTTTACTCTTATTGTCTTCTTATCCATTCATTATGACAATTCAAGACAACAATTATTCTAGTACTATGTATATTTTGCATTTTTGGACACGTGCTTCGTTTTACATACAATTATTTTAGTGCATTTTTCTACCTATACTATTTCTTTTACTTGTTTATTATCAAATGGATCGGGAATCAACATTAATACTTTAAGTTCATATATTGTTTCAAATTAATAATGTATTTGAAAATATACATATTAAATGTGTGGGTACACATTTTAGACATTTTGCATTAAGAATAAATTTATTTTACACATTTCAATTAATTTCACTAAATCTATGTATTCAATTACTTACTGCTTTGCTCATATTTGGTACTATTATAAGGAACATCTAACCATCACTTCTACATGTGTACTATATAACATCCCTATTAAATTTCCTCTACCACATCCAAGTGCATTTGCCCCTTCTCAACTACTACTAGATATGCATCTTCCCAATGAAAAAGAGTGTGCATGCAACTACTATGCAACAAACAAATATTGTATAAATGTGCACATCCATCATATATATTAGAGAAATAAAGATATAATCAACAAGGAAAGGAGAGAATGTTGACATGCCACTCCAAATGCCCCAAGCATGCCCATCTATTTCTATAAACCATGCTTTTTTCAGAATAAAACCATGAAATATTGTTGGCCTCTAACCCAAGTGAAGATAGCACTTCACATGTTCATATCAACCATATTTCATCATCAAACTACCATCCCACTTTGCAAACGACCTCTCACACAAACAACCAAAGTAGCATCCCTCAACCACCCTCAACGACTCATTATTTTAGCAATAATAACATATTGCAAGCACACCGCCAATTATGTGCATGGCTAGATAAACTCCCATGCATCCATGTATGCTCAATCTGTAAAGAATCATATCATGGACTTCACTTCCACTTCTTTAAACCATACTTTTTGTAGATGCATTTTTGGAAGAAAAAAAAATGGGCACCACAACTCCCTTTGGAACAACATGGATCTTGGCGAACAACCCCATGTCCTAGCAGTTCTTACACAAGTTGAAGAAATTATCATAGCATATGATAGCCCCATATTGCAAGTAACGCATGCACACGGTGGAAAATAAAAATACAATGACCATACAATAAGCTTTCCCTAAGACATTTCTTTAATTTTCAACTACTTGCCTCATCATGTATAAGACTTGGACATTTTGATTGTAACATGCAAGAGCTTTGACCAACACTCTTATGATTGCATTGTCAATAGATCCCATGTTATGGCTTCCATGGAGTACAAGTTAGCAAATGAACCATATTATAAGGATGTCCACATTGACCAACCCACACTTAGGGCTTTGTCAACTTCCCCTACTGATGTTTCCCCTTTTTTTCACCATTCGCACTCTCCTACTATAGATTTCCCTCGCAATTATGCAGATGTGGAGAACACCCAAACTTATTGTGTAGACCCAAATGACCAACAAATGCCATATTTTATAGCCACTATCCATAATGCACATACAAAGCACTAAGAAATAAAAATATACTTGCACTTGCTATATTCCCAAACAACAAATTCAATTGAATGGTTGCATGTTGGGTTCACCAATCAATGAATACAACATAGAGGGAGTGTTTTATATGGCCTTCCCCGTGTTTCTCCCCACATACATTTATATGTTCAAGTAACCACAATTTAAATCAATTGAAATGCAGGACTATGTATTACACCTGCTAAGGTACCATGAAAAATAGATTCAGCATGCACCCAAGATTCCACTACTACTTGTATAATCTCATGATGTGCCACCATGATTAAGCAATAACTTCTATCTTTCTCAAGAAAAACATTGAAAAAATTCCCTACAACAATCATTGATCTTAACATCCGCTTGGAACACTCCATTGGTGACAAGGTTACAGAATAACCATTGCACGTTGACGCATCTCTCCATGGAACAAGATCATTTTGGAATAAGCTCGAGAATGAACTAATAGATGTGATTTCATAGCTCGGTTTCTCGACACTTTTCTTTACATTGAGTGCAACTGACACTAAATGGATTGACCTAAATGCAATCATGTCTGGTATCCCACCCACTGATGTGAGCAAACTAAAACATTGGCGCAATCAAAATATTATCTCCAATCCACATCTAGCATCTCTATACATGCATCACAACTTCATAGCCTTTCGTGATGAGGTATTGAAGAAACAACTCCATGCAAAAGACTATCGGTACATGTATATTATCTAACCCTTCTACCAACATCACTTATATAGCAAATTTTATGTAAACCAAAATTTTATAACAATACTTGCATTGACAGGTATGAATGGCAACACAGAGGATCTACACATATTCATGGTTTGGTTGGATAATGCACCTAATGTGGACACACTTGATTGGGATAATGCAATTCAGATTGCAAAAGCTAAGGATTACTTTGATTAATATATTTCAAATTGCAATCCATGAGATGCCCACTATAGGAAACACTTTTTTCTACACTCTATTCTTAATGATCCTTCCTTTTTAGGCACATAAGACATATTCAAAACTGATCCAAGTAATGGCTATGAATAAATAGTCAAATACATTCAATGCCAAACAAAATGCACATAAAGTACTTGCTTGAGAAATAAAGGAACTAGCCATGCTTGTTGTTATAATGCACCATGGGAGTTACATGCCTCATGTGACCTTTTCATTGACAAGTGTGGCAATAAAATATACAACCCTACTTGGAATGATGACTGATTAAATAGTCACAACCCTTTCATCCTATCAATCTAGCGTGGAAAATTTGATTTCCAACCAATCCTCTCCCTCCATGTTGTTCAAAAGTACATTTCCAAGTATATATCCAAAGTAGAAATAAAGTATGAAACCTTTCACCATATGCTTCATAGAATTTCCCATACTACATATCTTCTTGATCCTTCCATAATTGTAGTTCAAAAATTCATTACATAAACACTTGTAGATTGTGGTGTAGGAGGCCATATGTTGCAAAAACTACCCCTCACAGTTAATAGTCATTGTTTCTTCTCCTTGAATGTCAGTCGAAAAATTTATAGGTGTATCTCGCTAGAAAATAACACATCCTTCCCAACAAAAAACTTCATAGATGCATACCTTTTGTGTCCATCCCTTCTACAATCCATACCTCTTATAGATGCTACAAGATGTTGGTAATATGGTGCTCACCAAAAAACTAAAAAATGGAAAATAAGAGTACCAAAGGAAATTGTCCATGTTCTACTACACTACTCTACAATACTCACCATAGATGCACCCTCTTACATAGATTTTTGTAGGAGTGAACTCATGCTATATAAACCTTTTCATAATATTCTATTAAACATAGGCACTTCCCATAAACAAATTGTTGCAAATTGGGCACAAATCAAGAACACATACATTCATTGGCATGTCAACCATAAACCTCTTACACCTCTTCCTATTGCACAAGAAAATGCTTTCAGAGATGAAATGCAAACCTCACACCCCATGGATTTGAATGAATGGGAAATTCTCTCCCAACTCCACCCTACCAACGACATCCAAATAAGTGACCTTGACATGATAGGCCATCATGACTTTGACAAAATCCATAATTGGAATACTACATCTATCCCCTTCAACTTGCAAGAAATAGCCATACAGTTCATAGAAGACAATTGCTCACAACACCAACTTCCACAACCATGTTATTCCAATACACCCTCTTCTAAAACATTGTCCCCCACCCAACTCAAATCTCTCGGCATTATCTTGAAGCACTCCACAAGCAAATATAACAACCCTCCACTAAGAATGATCATACAAGGCACTGTAGGTAATAGAAAATCATACTTGATTGGATGCATTAAAGAAACACTTTCCTCAACCATGGAATTCCTTCAAAACTTGTTGTTATTACTTGTTACAAATAGTGTCACGGCCTTCAACATCCAAGTATCTATAACCCATTATTCCCTTCATATTCCTATAAAGCATTTCATCCCATTTAAAGGAAACTTACTTTCAAGCCTGTTGGGCCCCAACAACTCCCCCTATATTTTTACAAAATTTAAAGGGCCCCTATTAGAATCTTGATAATTATAATGAGCTACAGAATCAACCTTTTCAAATAGTTTCATACCTTGGCTTGCTTTGAGACAAACTTAAGATATTCACTATAGTATGAGACATTTATTACAAGAGTATATGTCAAAAGTTAGAAACGAGCATAAAAATCTCAATTTAAACAAAAAAGTTAATTTTTATCAAATGTTTACTTTCGTTTAAATTATGATTATGTGTTTATTCTTTTGCTCATTAACAAGTCTGACTATTTTGAATAATGTGTTCAATACTTCATCAAATAATATCTTGGTTGGTTTCTCATTTTCATGAAATCATTTGGTGATATTAATTAATTAAATTCTTTTTTCA
>SNQJ01S0064651.1:60927-79315 GCA_010110895.2 Picea sitchensis
ATATATATATATAAATTATATTTAATCTAACATTTTTTAAAGAAAGAATTTACATATTTTTATTATCAAATTAAAAAATCTATGCATCTAAATTGATAGAATTATTTTGAATATTGAAATTGGAAAATAAAGATAGTAATTCTATATCATAACCGTATGGTCTTATCAAATTAAAAAATCTATGCATCTAAATTGATAGAATTATTTTGAATATTGAGATTGGAAAATAAAGATAGTAATTCTATATCATAACCGTATGGTCTTTCATTTTGATAACATCATTCCAATTAAATTAAAAATAATAACTTTAATTCATTTTGAGGGTGGAAAGCTTATTATGGACTTGAAAACAATTATAAAGCATTGGACCTTTGGCTTTGGGATAAGAACAAATATAACTTTCGCACTCTAGTCACTCCAGTGATCTTATATGGATGTGAAGTTTGGGGTTGGAGTATCTCTAGAAAATCTTGGAGAAAGATAGAACAGATCCAAAAGAATTCTACAACTTATAATCTCAAAATTAAGGGAAATACACCATATCCTATCATCCTCATAGAAGCAAGTCTTTCCCCCTTCTAGAACATTCCTATGATTAGATATCTAACTTACAAGAATAAGATAAGCATAAAGATGTGAACTCTTGGCTAAATCATTAGGGAATACAAGAAGAAGCCATCATGCAAAATACAGATAATATTGTAAATATTATCACTTCTAAATTTAAGGAGAATATGTGGTGTGATAAAGAATTAGAGGATAAAAGGAAACTAAGATACTACAAGGAGGTGGTCAACCCTAATTTAGAATATCAAAAGTACCTCTGAGTTTTGAGAAGTGCATAGAAAAAAATCAACATTGTTAAAATAAGAATGAACTCTCACGAGCTACATAGGGAAATTGAGCATTGGACAATTCTCCAAACACATTGGGATGAAAGAATCTGTCATCTTTGTGACACTAAGAGGGTTGAAGATGAAAAACACTTCCTCTTAGATTGCCTGCCTATTCTAAAACTAGATCCCAATTTAAAAATATTTGCCACAATACAAACCTTCCTATCCTCCAAAGTCATGAAAACTATGGTGATCTTGGAACACTTCTCTCAATGTTTTTTGAACACAAAAATACAATGCAAGTCTAGCATAGTTGACTTAGATATATCTAGTAGCCCGCAAGCTAGATATACCAAAAACTTGTGACTTAACAAGGGTCGAGGCATCCCAAAGCCCACTAAGGTGGACCTCTATTCCAAGGGTGATCTACCCTTCTAGCTTTATCACAACAAGCCAACATGTACAAAGTCTATCCTACTCTGGATTCGAACTTGTGACCCTATAGGCGTTCTTAACCATTAAGCCAACCCAAGCTATACGGATAGATATATGGTTGTTGCTAGTAATATTTTTTGATGTTAAATGACATACAACTTTATAGATCACCCTCTTCCACATGATATTAATGTTAATAGGTTGTACGAACGACTCTTAATATAACATTGGTATTATGACACATGGTGTCCATGGTGCAACCCACATGTCTATGTATGAGATACCTTAACAACCATCCCTACTTTTCAAGAAGAAAAAAAAAAAAATATATATATATATATATATATATATATTTAATTATCATTCCAATATTAAAATCAAGGCAAATGGTGCTTTAATATATTATATTAATTATCATCCACAATATTATAATGAAGGCAATATAAATGTTCTATATTTTTTCAATCAATTTTATGATTTCTCTTTTTAATAGATTTGTGTTTTGAAGCAATTTTATGAATTTTTTTTGGATTTGTTTTTGTGAAGGCATATTTAGTCATTTTAAAGAGGTGGGGAGGGGACATTAATAGAGAAATTATATTTCAAAGTAAATTAGATTTTATAAAAACTTAAGGCTTTGTTATTAAAACAATATACTCGTTTAAAAGCTCAATTTTAAAGAGGTGGGAGAGGAGCATTAATAGAGAAACTATATTTCAAAGTAAATTAGATTTTATAAAAACTTGAGGCTCTGTTATTAAAACATACTCATTTAAAAGCTCAATATATGGTTTGTGAAAATTAAAACAATATACTCATTTAAAAGCTCAATATATGGTTTATGAAAATTAAACTTAGGTAGAAAAAATAACACTCCTTATAACTGTTGAGATTAAACCTAATTGTCTTGGTCTTTTTAATAAATTTAAAATTAATATTTATAAATTATAATCCATACCAATTTGGTGCAGAGTTCCGTCTTAGTCTTTTTAATGAATTTAAAAATAATATTTATAAATTATAGTCCATACCAATTTGGTGCAGAGTTCCAAGAGCGAGGGATATTGAAATTATTTGCATTCAATCTATATCCCAAGGTTAGAATTGTTCTGCTGGGTTTAAACACAATAGCTTAACATTGAACTGCTAAGCTTGTGGATTTTTTATCCTGATATGAAAAATCTCAAATGTATTTTAACATCACAATATTCATATGCCTTAAATTATAATATTTTTGTACTCATTTCCAAATATCACTTTTTCTTACATTGAAATCACAGGTATCCAAAGAGGCAGCACATTTGTGTTCGGATCAAAATCTCATTGCTTATATGGAAGCATCAAAAAATATATGGAAAGACTGGAGGGATAACTAAGAACCTACCTAACATCTAAGAATACTAACTGCAAAATACAATTATTTAGCCTGGAGAAACTACAACCGATTATCATGAAGTTCAAAAAATGAGAGACAAAACATGTAAGCATTAGATATACATTGACTGTCATTCCAACTTGAAATCTTTACAGAGTATTAAACCGGGCAAGAAGCCCAATAACTTCATTATTAAAGAAATCCCATCTCAAATCACTAACTTAAATTGTACACACTCCTTACTCATACAGTACAATCAATATGCCTGAAGGAATACAGCAGAGAATGTTTTGATATATCCCACCCATCTTTGTTTGGCTTGTGTAGAGCATACTTTCATTATGCCTTGAATCTGCAGGCCATCTAACATAACAACCAGAAGCTTTTTTAAAAATTCATGCTCTTTTGCACCTGCTATAGATTTGTTGTTTCTGTAAACACAGTTCTCCAATAAGTGGCTTCCTCAAAGACTCAATGCAATCCAGCTGACCATGTCTCCAACCACCAGATTAAACAAAACCAAACTAAACTTTTAGCTCCTCAAAGCTACCAACCAAGAAGCTATTCAACACTTGAGCATGTGGCTTTTGAATTCAAAATTTTACTCCACTCCTAAAGAGCATCTGACATAGTTCAGCTTGAAGCTGAAATCTTAATCTCTGCAGCTAAGTTGAACTTCTGTTCAAACATATCCCATGAAATGCTGGTCTCTGTAGCTCAAGCCATTCACGGCAGAGTTTTAAATATACAGCCACAAGTAGTGACAGGATAGAACTCTGCAACTTAGTGTTAATAAAAGGGCTTCCGGGACTCTCCATAAGAAACAGAAGAAATCTCTCCACTCTTGATAGACGATTTGTCAGATCTCAACATAGGTGGAATCAATTTGCAAGCATGCAGAGAAGAATCTGACCCAGCTGTGCTCTTCACATCAGCATTATAAGCAGAAACTTTCTTCTGCAGTTGAAGATCATCATATGAGGGTCTTATCTTTGGAGAACTGGATGAGCGTACTTTAGCCTTGGCAGACTCTGTAGAGTTCATGTAATTAGGCCTTCCCAAACTACTCTCGTCTGATGTCTGCAGAGTATTTCCAGATTTTGGAGTACATGATCCTCTTGAGGTTGTTGAGCTCCCATCAGACTGGATATCAGAGCCAGGGGTTGAAGATGATCTACCAGTAGGATGACAGGAAACCCCTGAAGGTGGTTTTGCAGCAGCAACACGAACAGTAACATTGTTTCTACGAACTTTAACTCTGCCTGGTTCATGAGATTTCCTTGGATTCTCTCCAGCATCATCATAGCTTTTAAGAGACTGAATTTCACAAGCATCCATTTGGGCTTGTTCCATGAGTCTATTCTCCCAAGGCTTTGCAGCCATCCAGCGTTCTAACCAACTCCAGCCCCAGCTATTTTTGTCTGGCTCAATTTTGGCATAATTCATGTTTGTTTTCGAATTGCTCCTCCATTGCTGAAAAAGGATTCAACACCGATAAAAGTTATAAGCATATCAAAATCTCAAAATGTAAGCATGGCATCTACATCTACGGTCTTGTACAGATAATTCAACATTAGCATTTAAAGTCAGACAGAATAGAACATTCAATCAAGGACTTATACATATGAATTTTCAATTTGTTTTTCTGCATGAAACATAGTTGACTACCTGATGGGAGAGAGCATAAGCAATGGCTCTCTCACGTTTGATTGCACCCTCTTGTCTCATTTGCAGTTTTGCACGAACTTCTTCGAGGGTTCCTTGACTATCACACCATCCCTCCTGAAACAAGCAATGCACTTCTGAAACAAAGCCATTTTTTTTAAAGTTAAAACAGAAAAGCTTTTTAGGTTATCAGAAATTATTCCTGCAATTCCACATCACACATTATTATTGTGATATAAGTGGTGGGATTGTCCTAAACTGAAATTTGCCATAATATCTAATAACAAAGGAAAAGCAACTCATAAGAAATCCAGATCATTTCGGACCTATCTTAAAGAGGTATCTATATGAGGTATGTTCTGGTCAACTGCACAATAGCCGTGGAAAGCATTATGGCCAGGAAAAGTCTACAGAAAAGGCAGTTGACTTTTATTCATTAGTGGTCCTGGATTAGAGTCCGAGACAAGCTCAGGACAGGGAGGCCTGAGGAGTTTTCTACTAGATGATTATTATTTGCTTGTGATTTCCTATCTAAACTACAGTTTACATATGGTACACTGATTTAGCCACTCTGACCTAGTTGTCTAGATAGAGTAAGCTACTAAACCATATTGGCCAAAGTGCTAAAATACCTCTGATTCACGCAGTTTGTTTTGGCGAATTCGATGTTCATCAATCATTTTCTGCACAGCTAAGCCTTCAGTCGACATCCGAACACGGCGAGCTCTTACACGAGCCTGAACTCTAACAAGTGCTTGCATGCACCTCAAGGTAACTGCTGCTTGTTTCCTTACCTGACGACCTCGAAACAATGCTTGTAGTCTCACCAACCCTTTCAGTGCTCGCAATGCTCTCCTGGCCTGTAAAACCCAAACCAAATCCAATGGATTGAAAATAATCATCTCTCAAAACAACCAACCAAACAATCTATACTGGCTCATGCATGAAGAATGGTTACCAAAAATCCTCGAAATGCAGTCTGTATGCGAATGGCAGCCCATTCTTCTCGAACCACCTTGAAGTCTTTAGGAGGAGCCCTCACTATAGTGGCCACTGCAGCATTATAAGCCTCTGCAGAAGCAGATAGAGTTTCATATGTCTCCCCATTTGAATTTACCCTCTTATGAAAACTTCCTTCATTTCTCCCCTCAGATTCGTGGTCACCAGAAATTTTCCATAGGCCCCATTTCTTGGACTTGACATTGGTGAGCTTTTTCTGTGCATGTTACAGCAAAGTCAATAAGCTTAGTTAAATAAATTTAGAACATATATATGACTAATGAACATATATATGACTAATGACTGGAAAAGCAATAAACTAGCACAAGAGACAGGCGAGGATTAATAGGACCGCAAAAAGGTACATGAACAGATTATGCAAAGGGTATGCATAGAGTATCTCCCACAAAGTAAAACATGAGATAAGTACAACAAGATATAAACATGAAAAATTTAAGAAAGACAAAAGGAATGGGAAAAACTGAAAAAGATCACGAGAAAGAGCCTGAAAGCTGGAAGGAATGTCAAACAGCTACTCTCCTAGCAGATGAGACCGAGAAGAAATTGGCAATAAAGCTCATATTGATGTCTATTAGAGGTTTATGAACCCTATGTTGCCTGACCAATATCCTAAATGCGTCTGGTCACAAGAACTTTTTTGGTCTGAAATATCTCAGATAGTGCAATATATGCGTTTGTTTATATAGTATCAGTGCATTAGGTGGTGACTGGTCCATTATCTGAAAGTACAAAATGGTTCCTAGGGCTTGTAATCTTAATTTAAATCCTAGAATATTGCAACATATGAGGCATAAGACCAAATGACCACCCACTATCCTAGAAGGGTTGTTTGCTGGCAGAAAGAAGGTTAAAGTATAAGGGTTCCTTTAAATAGAATGATATCACAGAATAAATCTCAGTAACAGAGCACCAGTGAGTCATATTATGCTCCGATACTCATTGCAACGACCAGATAGGTCAGTTCACAATAGTATTACCGTGGTGGACCAGGTGAATGATAAAGATATATAGGGCACCGTTTGACACACCTTTAGTAAGGTTCACTATATTATTTACAGGATGAAAGCCCTGTAATATGACACCAGAGGAATCATTAGATAATATTGTCAGTGAAAGCATCAGTTGGTCATGGGGTAATCTTCTGTAAATAGACACTAAATGCTTTGTTCCATCCACTATAACTGAACGAACCAGAGTAATAAACTCAGAAGATAGCTCTTTAGAACAGAAGTAAATCATTCCTATAGCTGATTTAACGAATGCTGTTAATGAATACACTGGTGGACCAGGTGAATGATAAAGCTATATAGGGCACCGTTTGACACACCTTTAGTAAGGTTAAGGTTCACTATATGGTTTACAGGATGAAAGCCCGGTAATATGACACCAGAGGAGTCATTACATAATACTGTCAGTGAAAGCACCAGTTGGTTATGGGGTAATCTTCTGTAAATAGACACTAAATGCTTTGTTCCGCCCACTATAACTGAACGCACCAAAGTAATAAACTCAGAAGATAGCTCATTTAGAATATAAGTAAATCATTCCTATAGCTGATTTAACGAATGCTGTTAATGAATACACTGGTGGACCAGATGAATGATAAAGGTATATAGGGCACCGTTTGACACACCTTTAGTAAGGTTAAGGTTCACTATATGGTTTACAGGATGAAAGCCAGGTAATATGACACCAGTGGAGTCATTAGATAATACTGTTAGTGAAAGCACCAGTTGGTCATGGGGTAATCTTCTGTAAATAGACACTAAATGCATTGTTCCACCCAGTATAACTGAACGCACCAGACTAAAAACTCAGAAGAAGGCTCATTTAGAACAGAAGTAAATCATTCCTATAGCTGATTTAACGAATGCTGTTAATGAATACACTCGGTGAATCAGAAGATAAATGTCTGCAATATGGTACCCAATGAACCAAATGAATCATGAGACAAGAATACACAATATCATAATATTGGGTTGGGGATATGCCGATAAACTCTAAGGGGAATACTGTGTAATAATATAAAAAAACTCAACCTGAAAAACAGGAACAGTATACCCACATTATCCTCCTTCTCGGCAGCTGATTTACTAGGTTTCTTCACGCCAAGGAGTGCCTTTAGCCACCTGCCTGATGCACCCATTGCTCCCAACACACCTTCACCAAAAATAGCTACACTTCAAATGCCTATAGCTTTGCCGTAGACCTCTCCGACTTGAAGCAAATTTCTCTGACAAAAGCGATTGTTACACCAAGAGTTAAAGCTGAAAACAGAAGCAACTGATGCATAAAGCTAGCCTTAGACATATATATCAACAACAACAACACGTTTCACAGACAACCCAGTAAAAATCAACTTCAAAGGTTAGGACCCAAATGCCTAATCTTCAGTCAGAAAACTCCACTCCACCTACCCACATTAACCGCCCCTTGCTATCTCTATCCAGTCACTATAACCTATGCCACCAAATCCCTGAATTTAAGCAAATCTTTACTCTGAATCAGAGACCATCCACCAAGTTGGTTAATCTGATCCCTTTAACAATGAAATTTAGTACCGAAACTTGTAGGCGAGATTTTAGCACCATGTACCTCTTACAGGTTGTTATGCCACCAACGAAACTAAACTAAGCTAACTAGGCTCCGGGAATACTCAAAGAACAGAAACATGGAAGAGCAAAAGCTCTCGCGAATCCTGTGAAGAAGAACAATGTGGTTCGTGCATGTCCCCCATTTTCTACCCGTTCCCGAGGATCCCAACAGTCAAATTTTTGTAACTCCTCAGTACCGTAGCAGTGCCCAGTGGCCGAGATTTTTCAAACACCGCCGGTTTATTATCCCGATGGCCGTCATAATTTTTGTCTCGTTTAATTTATTAGGATGCAGTGTCCTGAATCTAAATTCAAAATCTCCGGTCCCGCGTTTGAATTTCAAAAGTCTAACGGTCAGAGACTAAAGGCCGATATCTATTGCGCGTGGGGTTGTGCGGGTTTCGTTTTTCCGATTTCCGTTGCTCTCGGCACTGTTATGCAAGATATTAGAATCATGACAAAATTAATTATAGCGGTTGGAAGATTCAGATCCAGGGAGAGGTTTGTTTTTTATAATTATTAAAATAAACTGTTAAAGAGATTTTTGTTTTTATTAATTATTAACATAAGGTGTTGTTAAAATTTTGAACTCCGTAATTATTAAAGGAAGGTGTTATGGTAAGGAGTAATAAGCACTTGAGCATTTAATGTTATTGGTTTCAGATTTTACTGTGTAAAATTCAATATACATAGCATTAAATGTTTTGTAGTAGGGTGTTTTATTATTATTATTATTGTACATGTTCTAAAAACTACATTTTTAGTATTTTTAGTTATTATATAGGTTAAAAATTTTGATTTTTTTTAGCATTTAAGGTGATTGAACATTTATTTTACATAGTATATTTTGTTTTATTCATATTTATTTAAGATGGTTCATAAAATAACATTTATTTCACATAGTATATTTTGTTTTATTCATATTTATTTAAGATGGTTCATAAAATTTATTAAGAATCATTTTGGATTGGATTTGATGGAATAGTAAATATTATATCTTAACATTATACAATTCAATGGTAGCATAGGTATTTGAGGATGTTGAATCCATTTTCACAATAAAAATGACAACTTCATTAATTTAAAATTGCAATTTTTATAAAGATTGTCTAATTGTGTGATGATAAACCAGAAAATGTCAAAATTGTAAGGCTATTAACCTGCTTCTCCGAAATGTGTTTTCGGACATTTGAAATGTGTTAATGAAGATTTATTTATAATTTCAATAGTCTCACTCTTAGTTGTTTTGACTAATCACATGGTGCTCTCATTTATATCTCCCCATAATATGAACCAAATTTGTTCTAGTGAAAAGGAGGAAGGAAATATGAAAAAGTGAAGACTTCCTAATTGATTTTGAGTAAGCCTTGATAATATTGTATCACATCATTTCTATGATTAGTACAATTAAAGTAACACAAGGCCACCATTATGCCAAAAACAACCAATCACATGGTACACCTAATAATTTAATTGACTTAGCGTAAGCCTTGATAATATTGTATCACATCATTTTTATGATTAGTACAATTAAAGTAACACAAGGTCACCATTATGCTAAAAACAACCAATCACATGGTACACCCAATAATTCAATGTTAGTGAGTCATGCCCCAAAATTAAATCTCAAGACCAACATGCCACAACCCATGTGTCACAATAATTACTTTAAGCAATTAAGGTGCATGACGTATCGATATTTGAAATTAAACATTTAGTCACCTTCTTCAATGATCGTGTTCTATAATTCAATTCTCCTTGTGTGTGCTTATGGGGGGGTATTAGATGTCATTTAGATTTTGGAGTCCGATATAATGAATTTCAAGTCTCTAAATGAATATTGTAATACCCCAACTTTGACCTTTGGGATGTATTGGATAAGATTATGTATAAATTATAAATGGGTGGTTATATTGATGACAGTCAAGCCATATGAGCTTTAAACAAATGACCCCATGTGTATTTCTAGTGTAAAGCTCAATGCCAAGGCTCAACTAATGAATAACTAGGAATGTAAGTGCAATGAATATACTTTTTATGGATCATGTGGTAGACTTTACATGGTATCATCAAAGCTATGTAAGTATTGTTGTTGAAATATAATATGATGGTCCAAAATGGCTACGCAAAGCACGAGAGGGGTTATAGCCCACAAGAAGGGAAGAGGAAAGGGGGAGCCAAGGAAAGTAATCCTTTATTACCAAGTGTCAACCAAAGAACTCAAATCTCTCCAACATGCACCTTAAATAAATCTCATCCATCATCTTTAGGCTTTGACTTAGAGGCCCAATATAAATGCATGTTAAATGCATGTAGTTTGTGAGAAATTTTTACCTCACTTAGTTATGGAGGCATGGGGATCATTATGAGGAAGTGTGAAGATCCATTTATACTCCCAACCCATGGGAAATCATTATCCCATTCCCTCATGTGCATCATTGCTCAAGGAATACAAGTTGTGTTTTTGTTGTTGGGATTGAAAACCCTTGTAGGGTCTTGTCCAAAAATCAACCCTACAAAGGAGGATTGTAAACCAAGGATGAGAGATGGATCATTGTAGTGGAGCATAGAGGCGAGGTTATTTAGGAAACCTTCCCTTTCCATAATAATTGTTGCACATTGAATGTTTTAGAGAGCCAAAGCTTTCCGTGAAGTTAATCCCAAAAAGAAATCAACAAGATGGATTCTTTCTACCTACACCAAAGAGCACTAGAAAGGAAGAAAAATCAAGTGAGGAATTGTTAAGAAGAGAAGGGAAAGATCTTCCTTGTGTTGTGTAAGACATTGGATGGGAATTCCAAAATTGATCGATGGCTAGATGAATTACCCAAATTGCTCTTTATTAAGTAGATTGGCTAAGCTTGAGAGAAATTTGGTTGGGTTGAGTGAAACGTGAGATTGTAGTTTGATTCATTCACCCTAGTGGTCTCACAACCTTTCTTAGGGGTGGCATCCACCCTAGATGCCTACAGTTGGGTGGAAAATCACTTTTACACGCAAATTTCTTAGACTATCTTGTTTAAAAAACAAGTTTTTTCTCTATGCTTATAAACCTATAGTTGAATTTGACTTTATTTTATTTAAATATATAGAATGTGTGTGTTGTGTGTGAGAATTCAAAGTGATGATAGAATAGACATGTTTTTGCCATGATTTTCATTAATTTGAGTTAATGTTTTGTTGTGCTCCATTATTGCTTTCATGCTTCCATCTCCATAAGTATTTCATGCTATTTTTTAAGCCAAATATGGTTTTAAACATGGCAAACATGTCTATTAGAGGCGCAAAAATTATTGTGTGGAATGTCAAGTGGGTTCCCATTTTGTGGTTGGTAATCCATGGAAAGAGACATCATCACAAAGATAAATTCTTGCTTAACCCAAGTAAATTTTTAACCTATGCTATAAACCATGTATTCATACTCATAATTTGTTTTGACTTTAGCATAAATTTGTGACTTGCATATTTAAATATATGTAAATGTAGCTTGTGAAATTGGCATAGTCTTGGTAAGGTGTTTTGTTAGAAATTTTGAAATTCAATTCATTTGTAAAGAGTGAGCAAGATGAAGGGTGTTGAACAGTGGTAGCACTAAGTTTAATAACCACAAATTCTTGGCATTTTCATTACCAGTATTTTTTGACAAAGTTTTGAAAGTTAAATTCTTTAATAAAATAGATAAATTTGTTAACCAAACCAAGCGGTTAGTTCAATTAGTTATTGCTATTGATGTTGGGCTTCTGGCTAACTCTGTGTTAGCAAATTCCTGGGTCAAATTTCTTTGGGTTAGATGTATTAGTTTACATTGATAGGTTTTCTAAGGATGACATTTACAAAGATGAGTAAGCATTTCTTAGATTTCCCAAAAAAAAATTAACATAACATTATTCTTAAAAGATAATAAAACTCAATAAATTTTAATTTGAAATTAAGAAACATAAAAAAGAAATATAAACCTTACATATTTTTATTACAGAGTATCACTGGCTGTTATCCATGAATGCAGACAGACTCAGTTATTTAAGGAAAACCACACCACCTGAAATAACATGTTGGTGGTCCGTAAGAGAGCACACTTTCACTCTAGCCAGATGCCTCTAGATCTTGGGTTGGTGGTCCGTAAGAGAGCACGCTTTCACTCTTGCCAGATGCCTCTAGATCTTGGGTTGGTGGTCCGTAAGAGAGCACGCTTTCACTCTTGCCAGATGCCTCTAGATCTTGGATCGTTAACTTGTTTCCTTACGTCCAAAAAAAAACGAGCTCTTAGCCAAATAAAAACAATTTTAAGCCATACTCCAAAACCAAAACCTTACATCTTTTTATACAAATATAAATATTTTTTTTAATAATAATTATCCAATTTTTTAAAAAATCTTTTTAAAGAATAACCCATCCAATTTTTTATTAAAATTTGTAACTGTAGAGATTTTAAAGTAGTACAAACACCTTAAAAATGAAGTTAAGTCCAATCAAGAAACAAATTCCAATAATGTACATATAGAGATTGTCAAGTAGTACAAACACCTTAATGTTGGAAATCGACCTTAAGTCAAGAAATAGATTTTCTTGCATATACAAACAAAACATAGAAACTTTACCAATTAATTGTCTAGTAAATGCCATATAAAATCAAATTTGCATGCAATAATTTAAATGTTGTGTTGTCANCTTAATGTTGGAAATCGACCTTAAGTCAAGAAATAGATTTTCTTGCATATACAAACAAAACATAGAAACTTTACCAATTAATTGTCTAGTAAATGCCATATAAAATCAAATTTGCATGCAATAATTTAAATGTTGTGTTGTCAAAGTTCGTGTGCCTAGTGTCTTCACGTGTGAGCGAAGGGAAGAAGATGGTCGTGTGTGGTTTCAAGTGGGGACATATGATTGGCAGTCTGCTGCCCAGATTAGGTATCATTGTAAATTTGTAAGAAGCAAATACGGAGGGAAACTTGAAGACCCCACATAAGTTTATTCGCTAATGATATTCTAACTAGTGAAACTCTTTAAGATATTATTGTTGATGAATATTTTACTCTTTGTGTAGCATTCAAACGGCACATATTTTAAGGTATTTTTGTGGATTATATTTTATTAGAGTATGTTATTAGTAATTGTTTTTGAAGGTGTAAAAAGTAAGTTGTTATAAGGTGAAAATGTTAAAATGTTTTATTTTTAAATTTTGTCGAGTAAATGTGATGTATATTTAGATGTGGTTATAAGAAAACAATGTGTTTAATTAATAGAATAGTTGCTGTGAACATCGAAAGGTTGATAAGATGAAACAAATCCTTAAAAGAATATATTAAATTTTATTATTGATTAACAAATAAATGGTTGTGCTTCATTTATCTGGTGTTAATATTTTAATTTTTGTTAATCACTTACGTGGCAATTAGTTAGCTATCAAAGTAATTTTTAAATATGATTAGGTAAATGTAAAAAAGTAAACACATAAACGGATGTCTTTATAATAGCNAATCACTTACGTGGCAATTAGTTAGCTATCAAAGTAATTTTTAAATATGATTAGGTAAATGTAAAAAAGTAAACACATAAACGGATGTCTTTATAATAGCTAGGAAGTTAATGATTGAAATCACAGCCATTTATTTTGTGTGATTACTAAGAATATTCCAGCCATATTTAATCTTGTACATACAAAACTTATTAAGCACTAAACCCCTATTAAATCTACCCATTGTCAATAGGTGTACGCCTTTCGGCGTAAAAATAATATAGATTGTATAATTAATTAAATAAAGTTTACTTCGACGTTAAAATAATATAGATTGTATAATTAATTAATTAAAGTTTATTTCTTTTTTGTTTTTTTATCTCTGCATAATGTATTTCTTTGAGAAACTTTCATGCACTTCTATTCCGTGAGAAGTTTAGTTTTGATGAAATTGATATAGGAGAAGAATATGTGCAAAATATGCAAGCAATTATTAACAACACCCATGCAACACACAAAATTGGAAGTAATTAGTTTCTCTGATGAAATTTGTTTTGGTTCTTTCCCTTAGAACTCACAAGACTCCTAAAGATGTGCATTAATTCCCCCCTAACTACTTGAGAGGTAGTTTTTTCCTTAGAAACTTTTCTAAAATTTGTCCAAAACATTGTTTCTGCATATTCTAGAATCAAAGTTTATTTTCGTGTGACACAATGCATCCTCTCTGCCATCGCATCCTTCAACTCTGACTCGCAAGGACCAAAAGTTTCCATTTGTGTTGCATGTCGCAGAGGATGAAGTTTTCTTCCCTTGTGATATATCACATATTCTCGAGCTTTTTATCTCTGTGACAAATCACACTGCACCAAAGTTTTGTTTTGTGTTATAGATAAAGGAAAAAAATGTTTTTTAGAAGGGGCACATAAAGACAAGTTTTGAAGTGGTATATACATAAAACAAAGTTTAGGAAGGATGCATAAGAACAAAGTTTTCCAAGATTAAAACACATCGCACCAAAACTTAAGAGAGGTGTGACATAGGGCATTTTGCACCAAAACTCAATAGAGGTGCGACACAAGGAACACTATGCACCACAAGTCTTAAGAGGTGCGAAATGACGCACAAAACTCTATCTTTTCATCTTCTAGAAATTTGCTTGCTTGTGTCATATCACATTTAAACTTTCTTTGGATACGACACAATGTGTATCGCACCTAAAATGCCTTTGACCACGACATATTGCATCGCTCCAAACTTTCCTTTGCCGCGACATATTGCATCACATTAAAGTTTCTTTCTCTGCGACACATTGCACTTTCTCAAACTTTCCTTCATTGCAACGAAGGAATTTTTTTTGAAAGAACTCCTTTGCATTCTCCCTACCATCACATCCTTCAAATCTTTCTTTCCTTGTGACTCATTGCATGGACCAAAAGTTTCCATTTGTGTGACATATTGCATAAGATGAAGTTTTCTTCCCTTTCAATACATTGCATAAAGTTTTTCTTCGTGTGACATATCACATCTCCTCAAACTTTCTATCTTTGTGACACATTGCACCACACCAAAGTTTTGTTTAATGCAATACATAAAGAACATAACTTTTTTTAAAAGGGGGCGCATAAAGATAAATTTTAAAGTGGTATGCATAAGGAAACCTTTCTCCAAATTTGTCTTGATCGTGATAAATGGAAAATTGTTAAAGAACTTGATCCTGATTATTTTCGGCACGAAATTTGAGTGGAGATATAATAAATAAATGTACAAAGATATCGTGGATATCCAATATTATAACAGAAATGTATCAGAGACACAACCATAAACACATATATACAGTAATACACAATTTTCTATTAATGAGCGAAAATGTACAAAGACTGTAAAAATATAGAGTGAAAGACTCGCTAGAATGGTGGCAACTTATCTCTGAGAAGAGATGTGACGATTGTTGATATTATGGTAGTTGCGGGAGGTATTTACCTCCACGTGTAAACCTGACGAGAATAGGATATTCCAGGAAGCAAGAAGAAGCCCTAATGAGTTGGCTAATAACCCTAGAAGACTTGTCGACTCAAGAAGATAACTTGTATTAGGTTATTAGCCTCCAAGAGAAGAAGTCGACCAGAAGAAATAATATATATTGAACAGACAGATACCCAGAATGAGAAGTCGGCCCAGGCAGTTAGCCAAAATTACTATAAATACATGAGGCCAGTCTTCATTCTGGCAGGGCAGTCTTAGAATTGCAGAGCGACACTTGTGCGCAATGCAGTGCCCAGTTTTGTGCACAAGTTTGGAGGAGAGCTGCCATTGCAGCTACTGTAGCTAGCAGATCACGTTTGGCTTGGACTATCTCTTGGTTAGGGTTTGTACTATCTAATCAACTCTTGTTGGTGCGCTATCCTTGGGGAAAAGTGTGCTACCCTTTGTTTGGCTATCTAGCCTAAGGTTTGCTTCCGGAGTGATTCTTTGTCAAGGTTAAGGTGCTCGGAGGGTGGCTTCGGCCTATGGTTGGGTGACAATAGTGATATTGTCAATGGTAAAATGAGCACATCCACTATATTCTAACAGTTTATGGGCCCACAACTCCTTCATTTAGTCTAACCACTGGAAGGAAACATAGCCATAAGGATATTGAGCTCGTTGAAGAACTGTCGTTGGGGTTTCTAGCAGGAGCAGTCACCAGCAGGTGCAGTTGCAAAAACCCTAAACCTCTCGTTGAGGCACCTTAAGTGAAGGGATTGAGCTAATCTCCAAATAGATCAGTGCGCCCTAGCCTAGTGCATCTCCTGGTACTCTCAGGAAGCCAAGACGTCAAGTTTGAGTTTTTTTTATCAAATCTAGGGTTGACCAAATCAAAGCAGCCATGGCTTACTCTATGAAGTCAGAAAACAAGTTAGATGGAGCTTCTAACTTCATAGCGTGGAATACAAGGATTGACCTCATCCTTGCCAAGAATAAAGTGTTGGATATCGTGAAAGGAAAGATCATGAAACCAGAGTTTGAAGAAGGAAAAGAGAAGGAACCGCAGAACATTGCAACTATGGAGAAGTTCAAAGACGGTGACATCAATGCCATGAGTATCATAGTGGACTCCATAAAACACCACTTGATACCCTACATCTCCCATCTTGACTCATCGAATAAAATGTATGATTCCCTAACGAACCTCTTCTCAGTCAAAAACATTGGACAAGTAATGAGTCTAAAGAATGAGCTCCGTGACATGAAGATGAATGATGATGACAGTATAACATCATACTTTGTGAGGATCTCTCAGTTAAGAGATCAACTACAAGTTATTGAAGAGATCATTTCAGAGAAGGAATTGGTAAACATAGTACTCAATGGTCTTTCCAAGACATGGGATGCNGGACTCTGTTAGACAGAGGGAGCCGATTATATGCACTCATACATGAAGCAAGGATTAGGAGGGAGCTAATCGTATGATCCATTGAAGATGATGAAGTATATATCCATGGTAGCAGCCATAAAAGACAGTACGTGCTCAGTTCAACCTCAGAAGAAGTCTTCTTCGAAGAGAAGCCTTAAAGTATCCCTGGTTGTCCATCCACATCCGTGATCCTATGATGAAAGAAAGAAATAAAATCTTTAGGGCATGGAATCTATAAGAAACTCCATGGACCCAAGAGCTAAAGAAAAACATTAGGAAGAACATGAAGATTCCAAGAAAGAAAGAGAAGCCAGAACAACCAGTCAATAAGAATCACAAGATTACCAACCTGATATGAACTCACTAAAAGCAATCAAGCAGAGGAACTGAAAGTTGTGATGAAGAACAGTGTATATATGCATGCATTGCAAGATCCAGAACTAGAGGTTCCCCCAGATGGAGGGAGAAGACTATGACGATTACTTGTTCTAGTAAACCAGACATACCTCTACATGAGTCTTTATATCATCCGCAATATCCATGGGTTGGAGTTCTACATCAGATGAATGCAAAGAATGTTCTCCAAAGCAATTGAACAAAGAGCATATGAAGAGAAACCTCAAGACTTTGAGGCATACCAGAAAGAGACCCTTGTATGCAGATAGAAGAAGATAACTTGGTGGAGAACCTCAAGTGCACAGCAGAAGCGTGGTGAAGATTTTCTATAACAAATATATTGTATCAAGATGATTACTCAAAAGATCAAATCTCATGATGACAGAAGAAGTGCCACATGGATATGTTCCAGTTTTTCCAACAATGATATACTTT
Organism: Picea sitchensis; assembly: GCA_010110895.2. Taxonomy (NCBI): domain Eukaryota; kingdom Viridiplantae; phylum Streptophyta; class Pinopsida; order Pinales; family Pinaceae; genus Picea; species Picea sitchensis. The sequence goes on from SNQJ01S0064651.1 coordinate 78,539, forward strand.
ATTGATCAGAGCTACATGAAGCCTTCAAAGAAGATCAGTGTCCTAGACCAAAGTACATTTGAAATCAAGGATTACATTATCCGTGATGAAGTCTAGAAAGGAGAAAGTGGCTCTCCAATACATATCTCCACAGATAAGCAGATAAGCAGAAATTTTGGTAAAGCTTCTGTCCAAGATGAAAGAGTTTGTGTACTCAAGCTGGAGCTCGTGGAGACGACTTCCCTATTGAAAAAGGAAGAGATGACTCCCAGGTTGGGAGGGAGCAATGATGTGTTATTGATTGATGGACAGTCATTTTTCAGTTCAAAAATGGTCCAGGATGAGCAGTTTCTTTCCAGTTCGAAAAGTGGATTGAGATTTCTGATGGACAGACATTTTCTAGTTCGAAAAATGGTTCAGATTGTTGATGTACCATAGACAACGACTTCCCATTGTGGTTAACATGGGGAGTGGTCTAGGGCAGTCTCTCTTCTTGAGGGTTACTCAAGAAGACTGGCCTGCCTCACCGGACAGTGATTTCTCATTGTGGTTAACATGAAGAGTGGTTTGTTTTGAAGGTTGGTGCAGGACAGACATTTCCTCTTGTGGTTAACATGGGAAATGGTTCGGACACTCATTCCTTAGGGTGGATTCATTCTCTCCAGGTTGCACTTTGTTTAGTGCCGGAGGAATGGCCCAAGGTGGGGAATGGTCCAGGTTCAACAATCAGGGACAGACATTCCTTAGGGCAGATTCATTCTCTCCAGGTTGCACTTTGTTTAGTGCCGGAGGAATGGC
>SNQJ01S0064653.1:0-14870 GCA_010110895.2 Picea sitchensis
AGTAATGTTATTTTATTTATGTCGGCTTTAGGCCATTAGTTGTAATTATACCTCCTAGTCTCCTATATATACCAAGGACACATTTTCATTTTGAATCATCTTGTACTTGAACATTTAAGTGGGGTAAAAGGAGGTTGCCCCCTGAAAGAGGCTTATTATCTGAAATTCTCTCTTTTTCAAGGTGTTGAGTACTTTTTCTGAGGATTTTCTATGCTATATTGATATTTGGTTCTTAATACATACATGAAAGGAAGTATGAAAGGAGAATTTATACTTACCTAGGAGAATTTAAGGACCCCTAGGTGTTTTATTTACTGCATGGGAGAATTTATACTTACCTAGGTAAATTCTAAAACCCATGGGCATTTTTCTTCATAGTTGAACATCTAAATTCGTCCCTTGTATTTTTTTATCTGTTGTGGGGAATCAAAATTGCCCCTAGATGTTTTGGTTTTTTAGTTGTTGAGGGTCACCAAATCGCCCTAAAAACTTTTTCCTTTGCTATTGAGGGTCGAATCTGCCTCTGGATAATTTTTTCTTTAACTGTTGGTCGACCCATTCCGATTAGGTTACTCTTGAAGTCGATTTTCCTTCATTTAGTCAACCGAGCTTTCATTTGTTCGACCCAGCCATCAAATAATTCAACTGGGATTTCCTTTGGTCAACTCAATCATCAAAGAATTTGATCGAGATTTCCTTTGGTCAACCCGACCATCAAATAATTTGAATGGGCTTTCCTTTGGTCAACCCAACCATCAAATAATTCCACCAGCCTTTCATTTAGTCGACCCAACCATCAAAGAATTTGACTAGGCTTTCATTTGGTCAACCGGACCATCAAAGCATTCAACTGGAATTCCATTCGGTCGATCTGACCATCGGAGGATTAGAATATTCATCCATAAGGCCGACTCAACTAGTGGGTGGTCAACTAGTTTATTATTTGGTTGACTTGACTGATTGGCATATTGCAAGGATTATAATCAGATGAAGAAGATCAATATAGAAATAAAAGTTTTATCCCATAGTAGAATCTATATTGGTGAGATGGATAGGCCATAGGCTTACCATTTACGGATCATATGGTTTCATAGCAAGTTTTGAAGACTTGGATAATACCTGCATGGTAAACATTCGCAGCTAGTACCAAAAAAGTGGAAAAACATTGCTATCAAGCCTACACAGAAGTATATCACCATCAATGGTGGGGCATCATCATGAAGAGATGACAGGGAAGACCTAGAGGTCAGATTGGCTCGGTTGGAGAAAAGCATTGCTACATTGACAGAGTTGGTGACATAGTTGCTTGTAATGAATGGTAAGGAAGCACACTTAGTAGAGACTGAGCATGAAGAACACAATTCTGGTCTAGAAATATCCAAAGGAGAGACACTTGGAAACTCAAGTAATGACAACAAAATTTCTTCATCTTCTAGTGTTCCTTTCAAAGTTGAAGTGAAGCTATAAATGCCTATGTTTAATGGAAAAAATAATGTTGAAGCCTTAGATAGTTGGTTAAAACAATTGAAATTTTACTTTGGTCTTTATCAAATCCAAGAAACACAACAAAAATCATTTTTCTCATTTGAAGATGACCGGACATGCTTTGTTGTGGTGGGAGAGTTATGTGTATGCACTGAGGATAGGAAAGAATCCCATGGTGATGAAATGAGAGGAATTCAAGGAATTACTCAAGTCATAATTCTATCCCATAGACTACAAAGAGGAACAACTCATAAAGTGGAAGTACCTTTGGCAAGAACATGGACAAGGAGTGCAAGATTACACTTCTAAGTTCAGGAGGTAGGCCATCAGGTTGGGTATCTTATTGGAGAGCCCAAGGTGGTATGAAGTACCTTGGAGGTATTTTTAGTCATATACAAATACATTTTCATCTTCATGGTGTCAAAATCATAGATGAGGCTAGAAAGAAGGCTCTGTACATTGAGTTGGACTCCAGGAAACGACAACAACACATGGACCAAGAAGAAACCAACAAGAAAAGAGATAAGATGATAGCATCCATAGCCGAGAAAAGGAGGGATCCTAATATGCATTGAAAACATTTTGATGTATATGGACATGCAGAAGAGAAGTGTTGGAAACTTCATCCAAAATTGCATCCAAAGTGGCTAAAATCCAAGAGGAAAACAAAGGAAGTTGCTGAGACAAAAGAAGAAGCAATAGTGAGCACCTCTGATCTAGAAGAAGACGCAGTTTTCACCACATTACAACAGTCGAAGGTCAGTGTTGATAAACATGAGTTATACAAAATCAAAGTTCAAGTGAAGAACCAGAAGGTAAATGCCTTGTTCGGCAATGGTTTTCAATGTAATCTAGTTTTTGAAACATCACTTTATGAGCTTGGTCTAGAAACCTATGATCTAGTACAACCAAGTTCACTAGTATGGTTACAAGGGAAAATTGCTATGAGAATCACTTGAATATGTAAAATCAAGTTTTCCATTAGTGATAGATATGTTGATGAGGTAGAATGTGAAGTTGCACCATTTTACGGTTGTGAAGTGATGTTGGGTAGCCCCTACTTGTGGGATAGATATTCTACCTTCTATGGGAGAGAAAAAAAGTACCTTATGGTCAAGGGTGGCAAGGCATACCTCGTCAAATCACATCAAGAGAGAGAGAGTACAACTCCTCTAACAGTGAAACAAGGGAAGAAAAGCAGGAAACAAGCCACCTTCATTGGCAATGGAATGGTGTATATGTGGAGGAAAATAGAGCCCTTATGCTTCTCTCTCCTTACTGATCCATCTTTTGGGGACAAAAATCCTTCAAATGGGGAGGTATGATCTGAATTGGATCTTGCAAAATATTTTTAAATGTTGTAAGTACACATGTTTGCTTTATTTCATTTTATTTTGTCTTATGGCACAATGGGAAGGTGAAACAAGCAGTTGTGATTGTTGACCTTCCAAGAGTATCCCATTAAAAGTAATGAGAGCAATAGTGAAGAGGAAGGAAGCGAGATGCAAGGCGAAAGGGGGAAGGACAACAGAAAAAATGGGATCTCGAAGAGGGTAGCCTACTCGAAGTTGAGTGGGGAAAGGAGTTAATGTGCCTGTTCATTCTGAAAAAGGGTGTCTATGAGCCTTGGCCTATGCAATTTTGTATTGTAAGTTAGTAACAATACATAGAGACTGTGTATAGCTCACCCCATTGTAGTTTTCTCCTCGGCATAATAAAAGTCCCATTGAAATTTTGAATCTATGATTTATTGCAATCTATGCTTTAGGAATTTAGTTTTGAGTTATGACAATGTATGCATACTTTGTTGAAGTATTTGTTTTTAGCCTGTAGCACTCGTCCAAAGCGTTCTCATATTTTCTGGGTGAATTTAAACTTGTTTGGGAGAATTTATACTTACCTGGGTGAATTTACGGACCCTTGGGTGTTTTATTTACTACCTGGGAAAAATTATACTTACTTGGGAAAATTGTGAAACCCATGGGTGTTTTTCTTCATTGCGGAACATGTAAACTCTTCCCTTTTAATTTTTTGTCAGTTGTGGGGAATCAAAATTTCCCCTAGATGTTTTTTCTCTTTTAGTTGTTGAGGGTCACCAAATCACCCTATAAAAATTTTCCTTTGTTATTGATGTTCAAATCTGCCTCTAGATCATTTTTCTTTAGTTGTTGGTCAACCCATTCCGATTGGGTTACTCTTGAAGTCGATTTTCCTTCATTTAGTCGACCAAGATTTCATTTGGTCAACCCTACCATCAAATAATTTGACTGGGATTTCCTTTGGTCGACCCAACCATCAAATAATTTGATTGAGATTTCATTTGGTCGACCCGACCATCAAATAGTTCAATCGGACTTTCCTTTGGTCGACCCAACCATCAAAGAATTCAATCAAGATTACATTTGGTTGACCCTACCAGCAAAGAATTTGAGTGGGATTTCATTTGGTCGACTCGAACATCAAAGCATTCAACTGAGATTCCATTCGATCGAACCAACCATCGGAGCATTCGACTAGTTATCCATAAGTCCGACTCGACTAGTGGGTAGTCGATTGGTTCATTATTTGGTCGACTCGATTGATTGGCATAGTACAAGGATTATAACCAAATGAAGAATATCAAGATAGAACTAAAATGTTTTCTTTTGCGGTAGAATTCGTGTTGGTGATACGGATAGGCCATAGGCCTATTGTTTATGGATCAAAGAAAGTCAAATATATGGAGATAATTTTGCAATTCCAAGACAGAATATTAGTTTGTGTGGTTAACGAAGAAACTTGGAATTCTTGGGCAAAAGATATTGGAAGTTATTTATTATTTTCTAATTGTTAGAAACATATCTTGGAGTTATTCATTAATTGTTAATTACTAGCTGGAAGCCAGTCATTATTTAGGAAATTGTTGAAACCATTGTGGATTTATTAAATACATAAGCGGGTTTATTTAGATATTTGATATTTCTTATTTCCATGAAATTTGTGTATAAAAGAGAGCACTCTCTCCATTGTTGGGAGGGAAATCTTAGAGAAATCTCTGAATGAAAATGGAATAATTTATAATTATTGAGTTTTTATTTTAACTATAGTTTTATAATTTATTTAGTGTGTGATTTAATTAATTAATTTAATTCATTTCTTTTGCATATTTATAATAGATTGATTTCTTCTAATTAGCTTAATTAATTTAATTGATTTATGTTGTAAATGAAGTAGGTGTTGATATAGAGTGTTGTATAGTTTAGATAGCCTCTTTAATTTCTTGTTGTGTAATTTAATTATGTAATTATCTATTCACATAGGAGTTATTTTATTCTTTTTGTAACAAGTTTCTTGATTCAATTTGTTCATGCAGTTAGATTACTCATGCGAGATTGTGTTTATTTATTTATGAAATTGAGTATTCATGTCAGATTTCATTTATTTATTTATTTCTAATAAGTGCATTTCATATTGGGTTGCAATATTTTATGTTGTTGAATAATTGTGTTTAACGTAATGTCTATGTTTGTTTGTCTAAGTAACGAACATGGATCACCTTGGTAAGGAATAGATTAAGTTGCTTTTAAATTCATGCAAATTCAATTACATTCAAACCGGGGTTATAACCATTGTTTGCTTCCAGGCCGACTAAATTAGATTAGTTGCAATTTCAATTACATTTAGACCAAGGTTACAACCAATGTGTTCTTTTGTGCCCACTGAATTATATTAGTCGCAATTTCAATTACATTCAAACTGGGGTTACAGCCAATTTGTGCTTCCTGTTGGAATATTCACCAATATTTAGGGGGTGTGAATTAGTATTGAGAACGTTTTACCATTTCTAATCACAAGATGTAAATATTAACTTATCAACAATTTATCACTTATGATTGCATTCAAGATATCATAAACATTTAACCATAAATAGTACCATTCAATAATGCATCACATCATACACAATGCATAAGATATTTTTATATGGGAACCAAAATGGGAGAAAACCACGGAACATTTTTTAATATTTATCTTCAATATTACATCCATAGGAAGCACAAACTTCCAAAATTCTCCAACACCAAATGGAAGGATGTAATATCCCAAGGCCGATCCCCGGTTGTAATTGTGTATCGTAAACTTGTTTGATAGGCTGGTGATCCAAGTTATTATAAGCTAGGAGGCTTATGAGATGATAGGCCAGTGAACCTAGATGCAAAGGCCAATGAGCCTATTTTTGTATATGTAACACTCATATCATTAATATAATACATCGTTGCGTGTATACCAACGACGATAAATGAGGATGGGGGACTAAGCTCCACTAGGAAGGGAAAGGGAATGGGCTAAGAGGCTAGGGAAGGGGGTTAAGCTTGAGGGCTTATGATCCGGATTTTATGAGCGGAACGAAATGCATAAAGATTATTAACAAGTACTTAACACAAAATAACATAGATACAGTAAAACAGGTTTTCTATTCAATAAGGAAATAAGATGAAACTGTAAAATGCAGCGGAAACAAGCTTGGTGGAATGGTGGCGGCTTATATCTGAGAAGAGATGTGACGGTTGCGCTCATTCACAAGAAGATGATTACAATGAGGCTATGAAGGCATTTTTACAATAAACAGGAATGCCAAAAAACCTAGACATCCAAAAACCTAACCCTAGGAGATGAAGCACCAAAAGTCATGTGGGCCCTGTTTGGGTAAGTTAGTACATTAACTTCCCGAGGTCATAACTTTTGCATACGATCTCCGTTTTAGGCGTATGATAGCATGTTGGAAATTTATCGTCGAGGAGATTCATTTTGGGGGCTCAATCATGCCTTTGGATATCATTGAGATGCTCGATACTGAAAAACCTTCATTTAGGCCCTCAAAATGGCCTCGAAAGTTAAAACTGCTAAAAAATAGTAAATTGCCAAAATTACCAGAAAATTGTTTTGAGCTAGTTGGAAAAGGTGGGTGGCCACCGATATCCACTTGGATCAATCCTCCCTCGTTAGTAAGTAATGGTATCCATTGTGTTGAGTTCCCCCATCAGATGAGAAAAATTATGCTGAATTCGGCCCCGGGTGAGCCACTTGCCTTGGTGCAGGAGTTGCCCTGTTTTGACAACTCAATAAAGATGGATCATTTGTTGTCGCGTGCCCTTGATCTATGTGTCCACAATATGATCATTGGATTCCTATTGTATGCATTCAAGGTTGAGCTCTGTTGGTGTCAGTTGTTCTTCTACATCTGAGGTGTCCAATAATGGTGGGAAATAAGGGTGAAGGAGATCCACATTGAACATTGGGTACAGGCCAAGGAAAGGAGGAATGTTGAGTTGAAAATCATTATCCCCCATGGCCTTGGTAATGGTGTACGACCCATAATAGAGTGGGCGAAGCTTCTGATGGGGTTTTGTAAGGCATTCTTTCTGCAAGTTCAACCAAACTTTGTCGTCCACCTAAAACTCATGTGACACCCGATGTTGATCATGGCGTTGTTTGTACTTGTCATTGGACTTTTGTAGGATATCCTGAATTTATTAACAGATGTGCTAGATCTGCTCAATGAACTGGGTGACTTTGTCAACTTTAGTTGGATCAAGAGACGAGTCGGTCGAGGTGACCTCAAGGGGAAGTGCAACATCTATGGGACCCAATGGTTGGAATCCCAACCCCACCTGAAAGGGGTTGTGGTCGGTTGAGCTATGCAGGGCTCGGTTGTAGCTATGCTGGACATAGGGAAGGCTCTCATCCCATGTGTGAGGGTGCTGTGAATTATACATGTGAAGGATATGCACAATCATTTGATTTATGACCTCGGTTTGGCCATCTGTATGAGGGTGGAAGGTCATGGATTTGGTGAGCTTGGTGTCTAGCAGTGACCAAAGGCTCGACCAGAATGTGTTGATAAATTGACTATTCTGATATGAGACAATGGTTTGTGGGATTCCAAAATGTACCCAGACTCATTCAAAGAAGAGATTGGTAGTGGCCTCTGCTGTGATGTTCTTCTTGCAGGCAACCAAAATCGCCATCTTAGAAAAGTGATCAACAACCACAAAAACACAGTCGTTTCCCCACTTGGTGGATGGGAGGCCCGACATGTAGTCCATTAAGATGGATTCCCATGGCCTGCCAGAAGTAGGAAGAGGGGTGTACAGGCCTTGTTTCTTAGTGGTCGGATTGGCAATCGCACAGGCAGTGCAGGACCTGATATACTTGCTAACCTCCTGTCAAAGTTTTGGCCAGTAGAAATGTTTATGTAGCATCACCACTATATTTTTTACGATGAAGTGTCCTGCCACCCAACTGTAATGGGATTCCCATATCAGCTTCGCTCGCTCGCTTGATGGAACACAGATATGACCCAGACGACACAACAACCCATCCTGAAGATGGAAATTATCGACATCTGCATTTTCCCCCAATATTTGGTAGGTGGTGGCGAAGTCTGGGTCTATCTCATAGAGTTGGGGCCATCCATAGGTCTCATGGCCGCAAGAGTCTAGAACCATGGTGAGTTCTGCAACTGGCAGTCTGCTGAGGCAATCAACGACACAATTGGTGCTTCCCGTTTTATACTTGATGTTGAGGTGGAATTGCTGCAAGTATGTGGACCACTTTTGATGGCAGTCATTATGCAATTTTCCTTGTGTCTGCATGAAATATAGTGGCTTATGATCATTGTGGATGAGTATCTTCTTCCCAAGAATGTAGTGTCTCCATTGGTGGCAGGCTTGCACAATGGATTACATTTCTTTTTCATAAGTAGGGTACTTACGGGAAACATCTGATAGTGTCTCACTATGATAGGCCACAGGGTGGCCATGCTGAGTGAGAACAATGCCCATATCATAGTCTGAATCATTTGTCTTGATCTCAAAGGGTTGTTGTAGGTTTGAGAATGAAAGTATTGGGGTTGAGCATAAAAGCTGCTTCAAATCATCGAACGCTTGTTGTTGGGATTGGCCCCACGCAAATTTCACCTTACCACCACCCCTGGTTATTTGGATGAGGGCCCATGCAATATGGGAGAATCCCAACATAAACCTACGGTAGAAATTGGCAAGGCCCAAGAAGCTTTGAAGCTCAATGAGTGTGGTTGGGGATGGCCAGTCACGAATGACTTGGATCTTGGATGGATCCACATGTACGCCATGCAGATCAATGATGTAGCCCAGGTAATGGACCTTGTCCATGCAGAACAAGCATTTTTCTAAGTTGGCGTATGGCTTGTGTTGTCGCAGGGTGTGCAGAACCTGTTGAATATGCTGTAAGTGTTCGGCCCAAGTCTTGTTGTAAATGAGAATGTCATCCAGATACGCCACTACACAATTATTAGTGAATGGTCGCAAGATATTTTCCATCAACCTCATGAAAGAGGCTGGCACATTTTTCAAAACAAAGAGCATGACCAACCATTCAAAAAGGCCTTCCTTTGACTTGAAGGCTATCTTCCATACATCTATTTGTTCTATCGAGACCTAGTGGTAGCCAGAATTCAAATCAATATTACTGAAGTATTTGGCCCCTATGAGTTGATCAAGGAGGTCGTCAATTAGAGGAATCAGGTATCGATTTATGACTGTGATTTTATTCAGAGCTCGGTAATCAATGCAGAGTCGCCAGGTTCCATCTTTCATTTGTACCAGCATGATTAGGTTCTCAGAAAGTGATGAGCTGGTACAGATGTGCCCCTTGTGGAGAAGTTCTTGGATTTGTCACTTGATCTCCTCATTCTCTAACAGAGAGCAGTGATAGACTATCCCATTGAGCAGTAGTGCATTGGGGTTCAGATCAATGGGGTGCTTGACCTGGCAGTGCAGAGGTACCCCAGTAGGTGAGGAGAAGATATCCAAGTATTCTTCCATGACCTTATCTACTTGCTTCTGATGTATGGAGAGGTAGGTCATAGAGACCCTGGATGTGGCTGTGATCTTTAGCTTATTCTGAGAGTAAATCACGAAGAAGACAAACTTTCCCATCTGAGAGATGACCTTCCTACATTTATTAGCAGAGATCAAGGAAATAACACTAGGTGGGACCGCCTCAGGTATCCTGTACAATTTCTTGTTCAAAGTAATAATAACACTATGAAGCATAGACTCATATACAACATGATGTTTCCATAAATAAGGTTGTCCCAAAAGAACATCACAAACTTTGAGAGGAGAAACATCACACAATAACTCATCTTTGAAGGGCTTGATGTCGTATGAAATTCAGCACTATTGGTTGATGCGGAGATCGCTTCCTTGGTGGAGCCATCCAATGGTGTAGGGTTGTGGGTGCGGTGTTGTCGACAGGGCCAGCCACTTGATGACCTCTACTGAGATGAGATTCTTCTGGCTACCTCTATCAATGATGAAGTGCAACGGGGTTCCTTTTACCCACATATGTGAATGGAAGAGGTGCTCTCCTTCTTCTGGCTCATCTGGTTCACCAGGATGGATCTTGGTGGTAGCAACGATGGCACTGGGTTCAGTGTCAATGATTCGTCTTCCCCTTTCTGGTTCTGGCTCAAAGTCAGAACCCGCATCTGATTCAAAGGCTTTCACTTCATAAACCAGTGACTTCTTTGAGCGATAGTCAGCAGTGTTATTCCAAAGTCTCGTATGGAAGTCACACCACTTCCTGGTATCTTTCTTTGTCTTTCTGGTGTCCTTCTTTACTTATGGCTTGGACTGGTTGTCCTGATACTATCCATATTTTCTCTGTCCTTTTTTCTGTGGGTTGGCGCTTCCCTTTCCTGGATTTTGTTGTGAAGGGTTCCCAGGCCCAAATTGTCACATCTCTTGTTTGAGCTTCTGCTCGATGTTGACGACATATTGGTAGGCCGCGCCCAAGGATGAGATTTCCAGAAATTCCATTTCGATCTGGATGTATATATGTAGAGAACCGTGATACTTGAGCACCAGATTTCACTCTAAATCTTTGATACCTAGTTTGGTGCGCAAGGTATGGAAGATATTTGTGAAATCTGGCACTGCTTGGTCTCTTTCTTGCCGCAGTATGGTCCATTTAATATACAGGTCATCATAACTTCCAACAGGGTAGTATTGTTCCTTAATAGAATCCCTGAAAGATTCCTAGGTGCCCGTGACTATAAATAATGAGGGTTCCTCTGTTTCCTTTTTCTCACAGAAGGTTTCCCACCAATCTTTGACATGGGGAACAAATTTGAGGAGCACAAAAGTAATATTTTCTCTATTCAAAAAGTTATGGACATAAAAATACCCTTCTAGTATATTCAACCACTTGTCTACAACATTTGTGTCTATGTGACTTTCAAATATAGGAATATCGAATTTTATTTATACATTGAAGGGGGTGGTGCCTCCGCTCGAAGAAGATGCATCGCCTATTGGTAGCCGCCGAAGGATTTGGGCGAAACTATCCATCATCTCGTTCCTTTGTTGCATGAGGGATTCCTCAATCAACAATTTGAAAGGATTTCTTGTCCCATCATCTTTCTTTTCTCCTTCCATGAGAGGTCGCTTGGGCGTGTGAGAGATTTTTTCCTCAAGAGAAACAAGTTCAAGACCCAACTCTTTGTACTTCGACCTCGTTGGGGACATGCATTAAGACAATAAGGAGAAAACCACTATGATACAACTGATCCGGATTTTATGAGCAGAACAAAATGAATACAGATTATTAACAGGTACTTAACACAAAATAATAGAGATACATTAAAATTGGTTTTCTATTCAATAAGGAAATAAGTTGAAACTATAAAATGCAGCGGAAACAAGCTTGCTGGAATGGCCCCGTTTGGGTAAGTTAGTACATTACCTTCCCGGGGTCGTAACTTTTGCATACGATCTCCATTTTAGGCGTATGATAGCCCATTGGAAAGGTATCGTCGAGGAGATTCATTTTGGGGGCTCATATGCATTTGTTTATCAATGATATGCTTGATCCCGAAAAACCTTCATTTAGGCCCTCAAAATGGCCCTGGAAGTTAAAACTGCTAAAAATAGTAAATTGCCAGAAAACTGTTTTGAGCCAGTTAGAAAAGGTGGGTGGCCACCGATATCCACCTGGATCAGCTTATCTTCAAAGGAATATTATAATATATTTCTAAAAGGCTAAGGTTTGGACATAACCTTTTATCCTATGTTCTTTTGGGAAGAGGAATGAATCCCAAGTGGAGGGGAAGCGAGCTCCTAGAGAGCCATGTGTCATCGAGGACGCATGCAAATATATGTGGATAATTCATCTATTTTGGGGATCGTGTCCCCATTGACTCACGCACAGAGCATGCAAGAAGTCATCCTTTTTATGTCATTGTTGAACCCTCTGCCATGGTGAACCTCTGTAATTGCACGCTTTGGTATTTTGTTGAGCTCGTACCCTGCCTTACCTGATTTATGTTGCTACCTACACATGTGTCCATAGCCGAGTTGTTTTTGTTGTAGACACCTTACTGGATTATCTTAGGAGATGGAATGAAGAAGCAGTTTGTCAGGCCTGTGAGCTACTCTCTCCAGGTCAGAGAGTTTATTTTGATTGAAGAAGCAGATTGTCAGCCTTGTGAGAAACTCTCTCCAGGTTAGAGAGGTTGTTGAGGAAGTGAGTTCTCCTAGAGGGATCCCAGCAACAACTATAGATCTCTGATAATTCCTTATTCAGCCTGTTGTTGAATCCCTGGAAGGGAAGTGGGGTAGTCGATGGAGTGTTGGAAAATGAAGTTGTATACTTCCTGGGGTGGGACAGACATGTGGAGAATGAGAGGTTGTGATATGTGTGTGTAACTTGGCTCCTTGGAGGAAGTCCTTCCTATTGATTGTGCAGTTTCATGTTGTCCCTACCTATCCTAGGAATCCCTTTGCCCGGGTGGAGTTTAGTCCCATCTCAGGGGTGACCCACTGTTGAGAGTGATGAGCAGTTTGGTCTATGGTTGGAAGGTTTGTGGAAGGTCTGCACGCAGTTGGTGTATTTCAATTAAAAGATAAGTACCATTCCCATGTTTTTTTACATGTTGATTATTTATATATGTTGTTATGTTTATGGGTTTTTCCTATGAATATTGCATGTATTCTTTTACTGTTATTTCTGCATTATGTTGTGTGATAGTAGAATGTAAATAATCTGTTAAATTTATATGTATTATGTCTTCTGCAAAGTTTAATTGAAGCATAGTCCAGCAGGCCTCTAAGGCTGGAATTTACAAAAGATTTGTTTCAGGGATTGAACAAAGCAGAGTTTTGGTAGTGTGGTTCCGCCTGGGTGGTTGGGGACATTACAAAGGAGGCACCAACCCCCTGATTTACAAGCTCTAAGATAAAGGAATCTACAACTCCCTATATTATCTAGCTCCAACTGGAAGGAGGCTCCAACCCCCTAGTTTATAAGCTCCAACCTAAAGGAAGCTCCAACTCCCTAGATTCTCTAGCTCCAACTAGAAGGAGGCTCCAACCCCCTATTTTACAGGCTCCAACCTGAAGAAATATATGAATCCCTAAATTCTCCAGCTCCAACTAGAAGGAGGCTCCAACCCCCTATTTTTATGAGCACCAACTCAAAGGAATTTACAACTCCCCTGCAAGCACCAACCTACTATTTGAAGACACCAATATTCTCGTGCGCAACCCATCCTCCCAGAAATATAAATGAGAGACTTGGTCTGTCACTGTAACTGTCACTTATACTAATACATCATCATCATCATCATCATCATCATCATCATCATCATAAGAGACACAACATGTCACTATTGATGTCATTGATATTGATACATCATCATCATCAAAGCTAGTTCAACCCAATAACCACATAAATCTCATACCAAGATCACCAATAATATCCCCCAAATCATATACCCAAAATAACCAGGATATGCATCAAACCATGTGCCAATATATGCCACGTCTATGATATGCCTCAAACCATGTACCAAATATATCAAAGATACACCTCAAACCATGTACCAAATATATCAAAGATTCGCCTCAAACCATGTACCAAAGATATCCAAGATATGCCTCATGTGCCAAAATATCCTATATACAAGCCTCCACCATGTGCAAAAACATTCAAGACATGCCTCAAGCATATACCAAAATGTGCATCAAAAATGTGTAAAATCATCCAAGGCATGCTTCAAAGCATATGCCATAACTTCCAAAATATGCTTCAAGCATATACTATAACCTCCAAGCTACAAGCCTCAAAACATATAGAAAACATACCTTTCATTATGTGAAAACATGGAGCATAAAATCTCAGACCTTCCTCAACTTTAGCATCAAGAGAATAACACCTTCTTCAACATTAGAATATATACGTGATTCACCCACAGTCAACCCACTCTTTTCTCCACTGTAACATGTGTATACCCTATACTTTATTCATTTGTATGCAACCAATGTATAAACGTGCTTCACCCTTCTGCAAACCATTTATAATCTCAAAAACCTGGTACGGTCACCTCCATATACTTTTCTCTCCTCGGACTCCTTTCTCCTAGGCCAGATTTTCTTTGTTGATATCACCAAACCTCCTAGCACAAGTGCAAACCCACTTATGCTAGATCCATTCCACAAACACACACTTGCTTCATGTAAAATGAGAGGTTCTTGATGTGTGTTTATACTATTCCAAGTACCTACTTTACTTAACTTTGGGCCCGGCTTGTAACTTCTTGTTTGTAACAATGATTAAGGGATTTTTTCCCCATGACCTTGGGTCAAGTAACAACAGAGCAAGACTAAATTTAGAAGACAGAACCTACCTTCATATGTATCAATGCATACAAGAAATAACTACTTTTATAAAGAGAGAGAGAGAAAAAAAGAAAGAAATAAGGAGAGGCCTCACACTTGAATCTTTCATTCGATGTTGATCCCCGCTCTTGCTTCTTGAAGAACTATTGATCTCTGCCAGAACTAGCCTGCAATAGGAAACTAGGAATAATTTGCCACAAGGTAGTTATACATTCAAATAGAATATATCATGTGCATATATTCAAATATACATGAAAGACATTAACATATAACGAAAAAATAAACACACAATAGGAGGGAAATAGAACTCTTCTATTAACAACAATGTGAGAAAGTGTAATGTCCCCACTTTGGGACATCATCACAGGGCAGAGATTTATGATGACCAAAGTAGTCATATGGATGCTATAGCGAGTATAGGGGTATTTGAGAGGCATTGTGGGGTCCATATTGCATTGATGATCATATTCCATCATTATGAGCCATTCCGCACAGGCTGGCTTTGGTTTCGTTGCATTCCGACGATTTCCAGGATTTCGACTATTTTGAGCTATAAGTCAATGGAATTCACTAAAGAGGTCATTTTGGGCACATTACTTGGAGGAACCTCTCAGTGTAATAGCTCATTGGAATTGGGAGGAGAAAAACTACAGGATGGGATGGCTAGAAGTGACTTTCAGTGGCCAG